>JAHZMY010002314.1:0-33207 GCA_027743915.1 Seira sanloemensis | reverse complement strand
GATCTATAGTCGATCTTGTTACTAAAATTCGGTTCGCATTAGTGACTCGAAATATCGAAGCGAGCTCGAGCTTCGATTACTAGCTGTTTGCACACTGGGTATTTAAAAAGCTTTGGTTTCTTGAGGTCTAGTCTGGAATATAAATTGCAACTATTTTTTTGTATCTAACATGACCTTTACGTTGATGAAAATATCTTTGAACTTTTGGCATAATCAAGCCTACGCCTATAAACGTCGTTTAGAAAAGGAGACACATCAAAGGTGCAATAATTAAATATTTTAAGCAAAAATTCTACGTATTTCGTAACATATTAAACAAGCTACGATTAGACATGCTACCTCACATGTCTAGCCACTTTTAAAAGAGCATATATGACGTGTAGAGCTTTCATATTGCATATGAGCAGTTCCTTTTCCTTCACACTTGACACTTACACTGATTGCATAACTAGACCCTCTTCCGTTTCCGCTGCTTTCACCAAAAGCCTCTGTTAGTGTCATGTAGGAGTGCGCTCGCTAAACTGAACAAAAAAGGATTATTGCAAAAGGGCGAAGCACAATATAACAAGCTCCATTTCCCTCTTCAAATACCCAGTATCCACGTTTTCTTTGTAATGTGCAAATTGTAAACACAAAAACGTGCTTCTCTGCTTCTTGTTTTCCAAGAATTAGCATATGTGTACTCAAGTTTTGTCGCTTATGCAGTTTTCCGTGCAGTTCCAATTAAAAGTTTGCGTGCAACAAGGCAATATTTTATAAACAACAGTTTCGGCTAAAATCTTTGCGAAAAAGAAAATTATGACATTAGGGGATGCCATAACCTTACATAACTTTGGACCGCCCAAACTTGCAGCTAGCTTTAAAAAATGATGATTATGCATAATTGAATAATCTTTTTATAAAATAAGTTAAAGGCAAGGAAAGACGAAGAGAAACTTTCTTCCAAACTTTTTGTTTAAAAGTTAAGGAACGACATGAAACCATATTTGGTCAAGTTCGTTAAAAGTTTCCGTCACTATTATACTTCTAATGGGGTGTGATGAAGCAGGGAACAATCGGGGCATAAAGGAGGTCAACTCTCTCGGGTGACATGAAATTACACGATTTACATGAATTGCAAACAAGATATGTGAGTCATTCAACAGGTTTGATATAAAAGTCAATTTCACCCTTTTATTAAAAGTGGATGGCGACAACATTCTCTGAATTATTTATCATGCTGGAGCTCATTTTATTTTTTATGCTTTACAGCCACAACTTGCCGGGAGACCTCCCACTTGCATCGCCTGGACAAAGTTTCCAGCAAGTTTTAATTCGTGTTCTCGTTTGTCAAAAGCATTTTTATGTAAATATGCCTACCCAACAAACATATAGTTTTCTACTATGTAATCTAATAGTGACGCAGTAAATAGATCGCATCCAGACTATTTTGACCATTCATTTGCGAGAGAAAGCGTTGTTTTCCTTTTCCAGTCAGAATTGGTGACATCCCACCGCCGCCACCTTCGGCTGAGCAAGTTTGAGCTGCGGGGAAAACTACCCACGACCCTTGTAACATGGGAGATCCAAAGCAAACCAAGCATTGACCAACGAACACAGCGGTACGAGGTAATTGAATTTCAACTGACGAGTCTCCAAAGGAATTTCTCTCTTTTGCCTGGAAATAGAAACGAATGTTTAAGTAGAAAATGTAAGAAATTACAGGAAGCTATTATTCAAACTTGGGCAAGTTGACAGGAAAGTAAATTGAGTCAGTTTCAGTTTTAAACTTTATCGATTCAGTTGTACTACAAGTTATAAGGAAAGTCTTAAATTAATTTTAAAAAAACAAGCCCATTCTTGCGAGAAAGGTTTTTGAAGCAACAAATATAAAAACAAATTATGTAGGCCATTATAATAGTTTCTCCTAAGAATTCGTTGCAGAAGCGATGAAATAAATTGAGGATAATTCGGAATTGTTCATGTTAACAATTAAAACTTTGTGTGTAAAACTTTTTTTTCTATAATCGCGATGGAGCAACTTGCGATAAGTAATGCCGAAATGCTTTTGGAATGAGATGGGTATGAGAAAGGAACGAGGCTTTTAATTCCAGTACTGCTCCTCGTGTTACAACTATTTATAAAACTCGTGTACTAGTATCGTGTGATTGTGTGCAAAGTTTTGTGTAATTAAGTTTCCTCTTACATTGTTCTCCATTTGGCCATCAATGTGCTCTTGAAATACGATAGTCAAAGTTGTTGGACTCTCTTGAGAAATGATCCCTTTCCCAGTCCACTGACTAGTTATCAGAGGCGGGTAGGGATTATCAGGAAGTTCAAAGATTTTTGTCCGAATTTCAATATGTCCATGTTGTTGATCCGGAATAAGCTCTATAGCAGCCCCTGCCACAGTACTCAACCACAAACCGTGAAGAGCACAATGGCGAACATTAAGTGAGTTTATATGTCTCGGCTCTTCGCCATTACCGCCACCAGGAGTCATGGTGTTGCCTTTTACGGAGGAGGATGGCAGTGGTGCTGACGGTACGGGAAAAGTTGCTTCATTATTCACAGTGCGTGAGATAGAGTACGAGTCTATTCGTGAGAGCAAATCCTTGAGCAAAGATTTGAAAACTTCGGCATCCAATAATTTCCCATCGCTAGGAACAGGAGCGACCAAATCGGGGGGATTCTGACTGCCAGTAGCAAAGCTTTTCCTACTTTCCTGGACGTTTACTGACTTGAGGAAATTCGGGTCTTGGTCAGATGCCTGGGTTTTTCTCTAGTGTGAAAATGATAAGGGGAAAAATTTTTAGACCATAAATTCAACTCCATGTCAGAATTGTCAATGCATGATGTAGTGTAGCTCCTTCGATTCACTCTTATTATTATTAAAAATTTACTTAAGTAAGGAGTAAATACATACATCACGTTATTTGTGAGTAGACTCTATTTGACAAAATGCATAGAGTTTTACAATTGTACCGTACCTGAGTATTGTTTGCAAATACTTTCCTACGCCTGCGATGTTCGTAGTCATGATTGGAAAGCGCATTTGGTATAAAGCAATGGAAAATAAGAATAAAAAGTATGAAAAATCTGAACAAATGCTTCTGATCCATCCTTGCTTGCAGTTCGATCGACCTCATCAACCAAAACCTACGTTAACCACCGTCATCCATCTAGATTTAAATTCTCAAATAGTTTTTTATTAAATAAAAAAATCATGAATGAAGTGTTTCCAATGGAAGCCTTTCGATTTCTATTGGAACGTTGTCTTTGGACAGTCTCAAAATGCCCGTTGCTGTCTTCTAACTCATCATCAGTTGAGAAGACATTATCGCACAAGTTTCCTTTAAACATTAAAATTATCTGCCGTTAAGGCATGATTTTCTAAAATGAAGAGCGTTTCCATAAAATGATGGAAGTCTGCTTTTACTAGATTCGACTTTGTTCATCCCTCAAAGTCAACAGAGACATATGTACCTAATTGAATATTGAAACGGAATACTTAGCCAACAGTAGCAGCATGCCAAGAGCTTTCTTTTCTTGGCTGCAGAGCAACATGCAGAAAGAGAAGGCAGTCCTAGACGCACGCAATACCCCAAAAACTTTGGTTGGACTGGCGCTTGAGAGGAAGCTTATCGATCTGTCTTTCTCTTCCCTTCCCCAACATCTACGAGAAACACATGACCACACGATATAACAACGTGCAAAATGATGTGCCGTAAAGTTGAGATAGTTGAGAAACCAAGACTGGATGACGCAATGTCGTAGATACATTAAAATTAACTAGTCATAAAGCTAAACTGTTCTATTGCTGTCTTACGGCAAAAGTAAGTTGGTGTAGTTAATATACAAAATTATATCATCACGTTTGTGTTCCGTGCGCTGACAATTTGTAAAGTTACACATGAATTTAAAATGGTGCTTTCGTCGCAATCTTTTCCTAATTTCATCAGAGCTAATTTTCTTCGCGCATTTATTAATGCAGACAAACAATTATTAGCAAGTGAAAGTATAATTAACCTGGCTCGTGTGAGCTCTTATCATTCATTTGGGGATTCCAATACAAAATGTGTACAAAACGTAATAGTCAAGTGTCCAATTCCGTCTTTGACTGTTAAAAAGTGTAAAAGAACCAGAGATCTCATAAGATTCTATGGATCATCTCCACATTCAGTTCGCACATGCAGTGCTTCTCGTGATTCCTCTGAAAATGAACACCGTCCCAGATCAAGACCAATTAGCAGAGCTCAGCCGAAACAAAGAACTTATTATTCAGAGATGACCTGGCTTGAAAGATCCAGCGGGAAAAGTAGATCAACAACCCTTTCGCGGTCATTGTTTGGTAAGAAAAAAGTGTTAAAAGACAATTTCTTACTAACACAGATACAGACCAATGATTTCATTATACATATTTACCCGTTACGTCATTCATAATATTTACACTGATTTTGATTACGCATGTATGTAAGGCAGTAAGTGAAATCGGTGCCACACAAACTTCATACACATTATTATCAAACTGCATGTCTCACCTACATGCATAAGCCTTGTTCCTGCACCTCAACTTGCAAGAGGAAAGGGTAAATGAACTGGGCATACATATTAATAACATGCTACTTTACTGCATGTGCACATAGAAGAGACTTTGTTCACAGTCTTCACACATCTCTCAAAAACTCAGTCTTACAATGCAATGCTGTAAACGCAGAAAAAAGATATGGACAAGATTTTTTAAGCCTGTTTTCATATGTAAATAACTTATGTTAATGACTTGGAGGGAAAAATTCGGCGCTAAAAGGTGGTTAGGCTTCTATTTTGGAACGTTCTCCTCACCTTCTCACTCAAACAGATCCTGTCAAATCTTGTATTTGTGTACATTTCATGTGAGTGAGTAAAATGATAATGATGACCTGCCCAGTCTACATACCAAGGCATGATACAGTTTTCATTTGACTACCGCCCAGGCAGTACGGCACTGCGCTAAAAATTCAGTTAAAAAAGTTTCAAATTTTCTTTGGTGATTGTTGACATTTTGCAAATCAACTGAGCATTAGAAGCATACATCTTCCTAATTTATTCCTAGGGGTATCCTAATTTCGGGTATGAAAATACAATTATTGACAAGAATTAATCAAGCATTACCTTAGTACCTTTGAAGCTGCGTATAAAAATCAATTTCCTTATCTCTATCAGCCTGATTCCCTCAAAGAAACACAACTTTTACGGTGCTTATACTAAATACTAACAACGTATTTATTACCCTTGATAATAACGTTCCGTGATTTTTGCATTACAATGTTCACAGACATAATGAATCAGCCGCTAACCGTATGCGTTGAAGGCAACATTGGAAGTGGGAAGACCACTTTCTTGGAGCACTTCAAAAAGTTTCCCGAAGTATGTGTTTTTGACGAACCGATTTCAAAATGGCGAGACTGTCAGGGCTTCAATTTATTGGTATGTGCATATTGGTTTTGAACTAATATCAATGTAATATAATATAACTGTGTGACATGTGTGTTCGACTGTTCGAGCTAGTAACGTTCCTTCGGTGTCCAGCTTTTATCTGCATAATAAATGATACAACATATATATTTCAAAATATGTGATCATGCTTCCAGGATCTGATGTACAAAGACCCAAAGAAATGGAGCATGTGCTTCCAGTCCTACGTTCAACTGACCATGCTGGACCTCCACACGAAATCTGTGGAACAACCGATAAAGATGATGGAAAGATCCATCTACAGTGCGCAGTAAGCAAATTCCATTGCCAAAAGTTGTGCTTTTTCTTAAAATTTCATTGACTGATGGCTTAAGTAATGGGTCATATCATTCTACGGACTCCACTTTCCCCGACAACTATCCCTAACATTTCACAGGGATCATGTTGCACATGTGGGCATGTTTTAATGAAATTGTCTTTGGCGTGTTGAATAGATATTGCTTTGTAAAAAATCTCCGTGATTCCGGGTTGCTGGAGGAAGCCCAGTTTGCCGTTCTTTCAGAATGGTTCAGCTTCGCAACGAAAAACATCCCAATGAAGCTTGATCTCATCGTTTATTTACGGACCGATCCCGAAGTTGCTTTTGCCCGGACGAACCAAAGAGGCAGGTCAGAGGAAAACAGCATCAGCTTGGATTACCTTCGGAGCGTCCATGACTTGCATGAGGACTGGCTTGTTACCAAAAAACATCTGTTGCCGTGTCCGGTAGGTTTCTTGCTGATTGTTATAGGGCTACGATATGGAATAAAAAGGTTTCAAAAGGCTGGATTAAAACGAAAGGCGTTCTTTCCTAGGTATTGACCATTGATGCCAACTTGGGCTTGGAGAAGATGGCAGAAAACTATGATGTCTGTCGAAAGAACATGTTCCAGAAAGTTGCGGTAATCTGACAACTTCATATCACTGACTTATTTTGCCAAAGATGCTGCCGTGTGCAGTTCTCACTGCTAGTATGAAACTTATCGATTTCTCTTCTGTAAGAAGATTCAGACTGTCTAAAATTTTCAGAGTATTTGTCTTTTATTCCAGTTAGATTAACTAGACTCGTGCATTCACAATTTATTTATTACATTCAGAGATTCATTGTTTGTGTTTTCATTTTCCAGCATCTAATTCTAACTGTCTTGAGATGAAATAAAGATTTTATGCTGTAATGCGAATGCGAGTCTGATTTGAAGTAGCTTATTAGATATTGAATATTGGTAGAATTATATGGATATTTTGTAGTTTTTTATTCAAATTAACCAACTTATTTCTTCTTTCTGTTTATCCTTATCTCAACTTTCTTTTTATAAAAAGGTCTCTTACAATCTGACAACAGAATTGCTAAATTACTATTTAAATATTTAAGACACGAGGAACAACGAGATACGTATTAAGTTATTATGCTAATATTTTGCATAATGAGTATTGACACATTCAGTGTTACTAAATATTACACTTTATTACTACATTTATATATGGAACATGAAATTCTGTTGACAAAAAGTATTCTTGAAAAAATAAAATACTGTATTTGCTCTATTTACTCGACCGTCTTTGATAACGTTCCTTTTCCAGCATCCAGAATAACCAGGTCTCCTATTTTGGTCATCATAAATTCATAAGTCATAAAATACCCGAATGGAAATTCATACAAGATTACTCAGATAGTCCAATGAAAATCTGCAGATACATACCCGACTTAAATATTTTCGTAGCATTAATAGCTCCCACAATGCAGGGTAAACCATATTCCCTTGCCACGACAGCACCTTTGAGATTTCAACAATGCATTATTGCGTTAAAGGAACTTCCGAATGAGATAAATAAAAAAATATCAAAGCTTATTGCTTGCATCAATGCATGTTAGAGGTATGTGATACTTTACCATGCGAAATCAATCCCCCTAATTCCGTTACGACACCTCCTGTAATATCATAATGGAACAAAAATACATATAATGCATATACACGAAAGTAGCTGAATTAGCAGAGAGAATTCGGATCTCCCAACAAAATCCGACATTGCTCCATTTAACAACAAAACTGCTTATTTTTCCATCCGCTTTACCCAAAATTGGGAAGAAGGGGGACCAAGCAATATCCGTTCCATGTGTTATAAGAATATCTCCAGGATGCAAATTCTCAGATGCCTCTTGCACACTCAAGCAAACTTTCGCCATTCCCTTTGCAACACCTATCGACACTGGAGTCGCTTGGATGGTTTCCGTAACTGTCACTGGAATCGTTGTATCTAGCTGAGTTCACAAACAACAAGGCACCAAAGTTTATTTTAAAGACGATAGAAAAATATTAAAGTTTATTTGCAGGGAGAAAGATCTAAATCAAAATGTGATTCGTTTGGAGGACTAGGACATATTGATACGATACACACAGAAATAGCGCAGCGTGTGCATTATTTTTTCAGAGAGGATATTATTTGTGTAGGTATTAGAGCGAAAAGACTTTTTACCACTTTCGGCATCCCCAAGCATATCTCTGGGAATTCCGTCTTTTCCATGTAAGAATACATTTTGCAACGCTTCATCGCTCTGGAATCAAATAAAATAGCTTTATCTTATCGAGTTTTTGTAGTTTGAAGCAAAGAAGAAAAAACTCTTTTCCCAATCCTTCATCCGGTTAAATCCACTTACTTTTGAAGAATGATACTGCTCGCTACATCCTTGTTTACTAGCTGACCAATTTCAAAGTGAGTCAAGTGCATAATCAGACTTTCACGTGGGAGCAAGTTTTCCTGAAGCATGAGTTGAGCCAGGACCTGGTACTTCTCCTTGAACTGATCAATCACCCGAACGAATAGGGACTTGGTCTTTTCCCGGTAAACAACAGCATTCCGACATGTTGGTAGGATGAATTTTAGCAATTTTCTGTGAAATAAAGAGAAAGAGAAAGGCAATCTGATTTGAAATATATAACATATTTTCTTATTATTACATACTCATGGTCATGGTACGTTATTCTAAATCAAATGTCATCTCAGAGTCTCACTGAGCATATTGCAAGAAGTGCTTTTGTCCTTACCTAGTCATTGGCTTCAAATTTGACGACAAGGAATCTAAAAGCTCATCATCATTTTTATGACTCGTTTTCACACATGTCGAATGAGAGCTGCCTTTACTACTGCTTTTCCCCTCGTCTCCTCTTGAAAGCTTGTTTCTCAGCGTGTTTCGCAGAATTGGTAAGAAAGAAATCGGATCATTTCTCCAAGAGGATTCTCCCATATCCATCTTATTTTTCATGGAGAAAACAAGACAAGTCATAATACAACCCATGTCATACAACACACTGAGTTCGGGGAAGGTAGTTTGAGGATTAGGATTTGTGTAGATTTAAAGGACTTACATAATAGTGTTTGCAATAGCTCCCAAAAATGTTATGCTTTCAAAATTATACTCTAGCTCTATATATTAAAACTAGGTCGGAATCAATCAGTCCATTGTATCTTGGGCTTAATATCCTCCCAAAAGTGATATAGGTAGACGGTGTATCTAGCATACCTTTTCTGTTGACAGTAATTATTCGGAAGATATTTCCTTACAATGAAATAAACAATCGTATTCAAAAAGTCTGCTTCATTCACTGTATTTAGCCAAGTCAGTATTTACTGGATTATAGAAAAGTAAATCAGTTTTTCAAACTACTTCTAAATTCAATTTATATTCGGAAAATGCAAAATATTGATCGTCGGTCTCTCTCTCCGCCTGTTTTGTTACTCAAAGTCATCACCGTTTCGTTTATATGCCTCACGAAATCATTTAGGGAATGGAATTTTTGTAGACGCATTAAAACACTTTTGGCTGCAGGGTCCTGTACATTGGCTGAGTTTATTTGGGCAATTTGTCATCTTTCCCCATTTACTTCGCTTTTTCCTCACATTCTCACCAATTTTCATCTCTCTTCTGTCACTTTGTAATGGGAGGAAATAAAAAGTGCCAATTTCTTTTCCACATGTACCCCAACAGAAATCAATTTCGGCCGAGAATTGTGGAGAGAAAGAAAGGTTCAAGCAAAGCGTTGGAAATATTATTGCAAACGAGTTGAAACGTGATTCTTCAATCCTCCAAGACTTTCCCTTCTGGTTACTCGATACCAATACCAGCCTTATACGCACGTAGTTGTTGGAAGTAATAATAAGAAAAAATTAGGGAAGAAAGTAGCCAAAAAAGGGATTGAAAAGTTGGGAATCACTGGGACGTTAATGGGAAAGTATGTGTAGGGGTTTGCTTACCTCAGCAAAGCCTCGATGCCCGTGCTTCTCGAAGAACGCGTCTAGAGTCTGGCTCACCTTGTCATTTTTCCTCAACCAATTGAGTGCTTCTGGAAGGGAGGACACTTTCACAAATTCCTCAATGACCTCAGCTCCTCCATGCTTCATAATTTTATATTCGAGTTGATTTATATCTTCAGGCAGTTCAGCAGATTCCACGTTTGCAAAGACAGAAAGTAATTTTGACGCGTCTTCAAACAAACTGCTGTCCCACTCGGAGGCTACAATTTTATGAAAAAAAGGAGAAAGTTGTACGAAAATAACACGGGGTTTCTTGTGTCTCCAAAAATAGAGGTTTTTAAATGAACACAAACACAGGATATAGTGTCTCCAAGATATTTCTCACTTCAGTTCACGTCTTCTTGTGGAAAATTCGCAGGAACTCATTTATTTTTTGGAGTCACATAGTATTTTGTTTTCATATTGAATTTCTTTCAACAGGAAACTTTTTAAAACATGGCAAGAGTAAATTCGGCGTATCTGTGCTATGAAATGTGACTACGTATTATATATGAAGGTGGATCCATAAATAATTTTTGAATAACATCCTGTTTGTTCAAGGCACGTTTTGGGACGGATACAAATAAAATTTTATGCCAAATATCAAAAAGGGTAATTTGAGATTTTCTTCTTAATTGTTAATATCAGTATTCGGTACGATTTGAATTACGTATTTGAAAGGAGGGCTCAAAGGTTTAGTGATTTGGTAGTCATATGAAAGTTCACTTACGCTTTTTTCCTTCTGACAAAAATAAGAAGAGAAATGTCTGAGTAGCCGTGCTGCTTTGAGTAGTGTTCATGTGTGCCCAAGCAGCCTGAAAATCATGAAATATAGAATGAAAATAATATATTTGCGTATTTTTTGATACTACAATTCTTGAAAACCGTTATTTGTTTAAATGCAAACTTAAATAATATATTTACCTTGTAAATATGAATCAGATCTTGAGACATTTGTCGATAAACATCCTTCGCTTTTCTAGGTATACTTGTATAATTCAGCTTGAAGTTTCGGTAAGTCCTCTCGGTTTCCTCCGTTAAGCCTTTGATATTTCTAAATTTCTGGAGGGAGGCATTTAAACAAATTGAACTTTTATATCTCTGTCGCATGACAAATCGGGAAACGTGATGCGCATTTTGTAGAATCAACGCAGCACACGTACGTTAATTTGAGCAGCAAAGTCTATTATTTTTGAATATCCCGAAGCTATGCCAAATCTCTCGGCAGATGTTTTCCGGATTTCTTCATCAATCACTTGTCTCCCGAAAACGCTTTGATCAATGCATACGGATGCTATTGTAATTTCTCTGTCTACTGCTGCATAAAGGGTTTGGAACATGTTAATAAAAAGTCGCTGCTGGAATAGGATACACGCGTTGGCTCGATATGGGCTCACTGGGCATACCCGACCCTTTCTCAGATTCACTTGCTTTTGGGCAATGATGTCCAAGCAGCGACTTACAGTCTGGGATATCGTGTGAATAGCTTTCGGCAGTACTTCCCTGAGAAATACAGTTGGGATTTTTGTAATTGAAAATTCATTTAAACATTAAAAGACTTTTAAAAATTACTTATCAACTAGATTAGTCACTGGAAGTTGAGGCCAATCATTACCCGGTATTTGCGGTTGTAAATCTATCAAGTTTTGTCCTTATGGGCGCATCAAGCTCGTGTATGATCTCAAATTCTGTCCATGCATCGAGCGCAGTCAAATTACGACATTGAAGGATGTAGATTTGTAAGGTCTCCATAATGTAAGTACAAAAAAAAGTTTATAATTTTTTGGTTTCAGTACGATAGTCAAAATATATAACGCTATACATATAGATACATAAGTGTAAGCGCGTTAAAAGCAGACGATCAAAAATAGTAGCAGAAAAATTGCTGAAATTAGGACACGTTCATAAATTGAAGCTTGAATGAAAGCACGCACCGAGTCCCAGAATCGATTAATTCATGTCAAAGAATATTTGAAGAGACGTGCATTTCCACCTCAATTTTTATATCGTACCTGATCAATCGCCCATTCAATATCAACGGGCTTATAATGACCCATGAAGGCTTCAATTTCTGCAGCCACAATCCCCAATTTGATTGCTGTTTCCTCATCAAGACAAAATTGTTTGGATTCTTGGCCAGTAATACTAATTTCTTGAGTATTATCATCGTTTCCCGAGAACATATGTTCTTCATCAGCTTCCCCTTTACAAACAATTTTGACTTTCTTCGTTCCCAAAACTTTCTTCCCAATCGTCACGTCCTTCCACCATCTACCTTCCGACCAAGGGACAGTAATGAAGCCATTGTGCAACTTTTTCCTGCATTTTTCATTCCCTTCCCTACTGTCTCCCGGTTCATGTCGAACTAAAGTGATGGTATCTGGATCACACGTTCCAGATACGACACTCTAGAGAAAATAAGATAAAAAAAACTCTGTAAGCAATTGGGAAAGCACTCTCACGCTATTCATGACAGGATTCAAATGACACGGAATAAGAAATTGAGAGCTTTTCTGAAAACTGGAGAACTATTTTATTCCAAAAAATGATGTCATGAACTAAACTAATATGAAAATGCACAGGAAAATTGTTGTCTCACTTCTCCAAGGCCAAAGCTTGCTGTAATAATCATTTCAAAGGGATTCCCTGAGCGAGGGTCAGCTGTAAATATGACTCCGGCGGCAGAAGCGTCCACCATTTCCTGAATTACCACTCCCATCTCGCTAACTGCAGGTTGTCCATGATTCCTTTGTAGAATTCATTAGAACAAATTTTGGATTCAACAGAGATTCATAAGTGCAGGCCAAGGTTGAAAGGGTTTCCAGAATTAGTATTCATGAAAAAAATTATATCGCATATCCACTTTACATTATTTTTTCCGACTTCCATTTTGTCTACCTTTCTACCAACAGAGCATGAAAAACATTTGGCCATCTTTTGAAACGTGACCATGCAACAATCAAATTAGAAACGGAAATGAGACCGTTCTGGAAAATGGGGCACGTACGTAGCATCCGCAAGTAAAAAATTTAATTTTCAACCAACGCAAATTCCCTGTAGACTGACGCAAATAAAAAATTGAATGCAAAAATGAAATAAAAACTTTGTGTAACATTTACATTGTCTGACATTGGCAGAAAATTGGCGTTCTCTATGCGATTGCATTTGAATTTAGATTACAAAAAAAAGGATTCTCTCTGTTCGCATCATCAGTAAAATGAACTTACAGTCTGTAACGAACAGATTGTGAGGTGAAAAGGGATGCCCAACAATCCAAGACTTTTTGTGAGATTGAAGATTCCTTTACTCCCAAGAACGTTTCATTTTGTCCGGCACAGGACAAATCCGAGCCATCTTCCAACACTCCAGACGACCTCACAGCAAATCTAATCCTGTTTCGATTTTCTCCAAATATCTTCTCAATCCGTTGGGATGTTAAAGTTGAAATCTCTTTCATATCGCAGGATTTTATCATTTTCATTGCCCTGGAGGAAAGAAAATTAGATAACATTCAAAGCATTTATATTACATCTCGGATTTTTGTAGATTTACGAACATCAAAAAAAATCTGAATCGTTTGCAGCCTCTTTGCGTCGTGCATGGCCATATACAAAGGTATATCCTTTTTTGTCCTTTAGACATGTATTACGAAAAATCCTTCATTATCAAAATTTGGCAATAAAAAGATTTTTTATGTAAACCGTATTAGTTTTGAGCTAAAAAATTTCTTTATGTAAGGAAAAGTTGTTTGCTGAGGAAATGAACCGAAAACATTGCCTTGAACGCTTTATTTACCGAGAAGTAGGTATGCAAAAATTAAGTTTTCTATATCGTGTTAAAAATATCCAGATGCTGCAGGCCAACAAGAAACTTGAAACTTTTTTTTACATGATATAACGCAGAGTATAAAAACCGGGATTTCGATTTTCCTCATTGCTCATCATTCCCATTCACCAAATAAAATTCTTTTTTTTTTCTTGTATGTAGATTACGATCACCTTTCAACGAGGAAACTGTCATTAATTTCGTATTTAGATTTGGTAAACTTTTAATACTGGCAGTTCTTAATGACAAATGGAAAAGTTGAACCACTTAGCATCACAATTTTACTAGCATGCCTTCGCAAGCATGAGTGATTTGTATGATGGCTTTTTATTAGCTTAACACTAATATTTCAAAACCATATATCCTTGACCCACTTACATGGAACATGCTTTCTCCAAAGGAATTTGGTCATTGGTGGAAGTGGCTGAAGTACGATTGAAGATTTCCGTAAGCTTTGTAAGCTCCAGTGAGTCGCGAAACAGATTGATGGTGATGCAAAAGCCTCTGGCAGTCTTTACCTACAATGTACATAAGATGCAACATTTTTTAAACTGTGGAACGAAAAACGTCGCAACCATTTTGTATACCAATAAATAACTAGAAACGCTTATACGAGCACTTTAAAATGCAAAGAAATGATAAAACCCAGAAATTGGAAGCAATACGCAAAAAAATATTTATATTCTTGCTTTGAAAAAAAAAACAGGAAGACGTGTGAAGCTTTGCATATGAAAATCAATATTTCTGTATATAGCCAAATGGTGCATAATGCGGCACTTAAAAGTTTGTCATGCTTTCTCCAACAACATTCCCAAAAAAATTTCGATTGAGAAACTTTTCCTCAATTGAATTTACTACTAAAAGATTAACTATTTTAAGTAAATAAGTATAGGGAAAGTGTTTACATGAAAATACGTATGCAAGTATAGCTACAGAGTCGAACTGCTTAAGAAAATTATCCGTCAAAAAAGTCTAGCATATAGCAAGATGCATTCGGGTTCTCCGAAATCTGATTTTCCAGTTCAAAACAAGCACGCATAAATTCTGCGAGTAAACAATTTATACATGGAGATGTAAACAAATTAGCAAAATTTTGTAGATATTTTTAGATTCACATCACTAACCTCAGATTGAGAAAGTGTTTTGGTGAAAGTTTGTAGCCTCGCCAAGGAGGCCCCTTTTCCTCCAACCAGGGGTATTTTGAGACACTCTGGATCCGAAAACTGAAGAATGTAACATTTGTCCGTATCGTAAATATTTATGAGGTCATAATGCTTCCTTTCATTCCTTCCTCGTTCCTCAGGCAAGAAAAGAGGTTTTTCGCCATTATTTAAGAGGGAATTTTTCTTATGAGCACTTCCGCAGACATTTTGAGCCTTCATCATCACATCCGCATCCGTGCCGCACATCACAACACCATTCCCATGTATTCCGTTAATTGTCAAGTTGAAAAATGTTATTTGCCTCCCATTAGGGAACTGGATGGCCCTCGCATCTGGCCAAATTTCAATGGCTGATGTGCCTCTGCGGTCTGAACAAAGCATTGCAAAAAAGTAAACTTCTCTACATTAAAGGCTTTAATTAAACAGAAGTGTTTTAGATGAACATTAAAATTTTTATTCAAGTGTGTAGGCTCAGAAATTAAAAAAGTTATTCTACCGTAAAGGTTGAAAAGCTTTGGTGATGATGCTGAATAGCGGAAAATTTGGGTCGGAGAGCAGTCCACATCTGTAATTGGAGTCGATTCATAAGAGGCCCAAAGCATCCGACCATCTGTCCAATTATCTGTGAATCATGGCCGTAATATTAGAGCAGCTTTGAAAAAGACAGTTAAAGTTGCCCTTGTTTTTATTGACCTGTCCCTACTTGAGCAATTCCTATACAAGTTTGTGTGCTATTGACTAATAGGGCTGTACCTATAGCCGCCTTTCATATTTTAATGAATACTAAAAGGCACAGTTTGCTATTTTGTTACAAACTGCAGAACAAAACAATTTCTCATTGATATGAGTTATACGATCACCATTAACTGCCATTTTATTTACAACGAGCATTAAAAAGGCCGAGCTTGAAAAGGGGCATGGGGAAGAACTTAATCCATTTTTGCGAGATTTTTTTTTATATCTAAAAACAATCAACTCTTGATCATAATTCTACTGGAAGGGCATACATACATACATACATAAGCTGATGATGACTGTTTTAGTTTCGTTTGAGAAGTCATTCAAATGTTGAAGTCGCTGCTTCTTCGAAAATTAAGGATGTGAAAGTTTCTTCAGAAGTTATATATTATTACTGACCATTGTACGCAGTGAGTCGGAATCCATTCCCATTCTCACAAATTGCGAACAACTCAAAGCGTCGTGAGCAATCATTTCCACTGTCAGTTCTTGTGTGGGACGAAGGGAAAATATCATCGTGGGTTTCCAAAAAGCTGACAACGTCTCTCGTTCTAAAGCCATAAAGATAAAGCTCCTGATGATGCTCCTGTTGGAAAACATCCGAGCCATCTCGACGATTACATATATTGATGTTTCCATGCAACGTTCCCATCTGAGAATATCCTTCGGGGAGAAATTTCCTTGTGAGGACGAAAAGGACAGGAAAATAAATGAGAATTTTTACTGAGAAAATCACTGTAATTATTACTATTAGCACAGTTAGTTTGAATTTCCTTTCTGTGTCGTTTCCTGCAACTTTAGATATATATATGTACATAGGCACCATTTGCATGCAAATTTCTAGCGCATTGTTCAACACAGAAATATATCTATACATACATATTTAGTTTTTATCGTTGCATGATTATCTTTGTACATATATTTAATGTTGGTCCCATTTTAATGGGATTTTCAAAGAAAATAGGCTTACAAAAGAGAAGGCAAGTTTTCTCCGAAAAGGCCGCTCGAGTTGAAGTGGTTTGCAAGCAACCATGCATTCCCATTTTTCCTATTGTCCGAAGGACTCTCCAGCGCTTTCCATCTAAACAAGCAAGGCCCAAAATCATTTCTCGCAAACATGCTCAAGTTTTAGCTTCACATCGATATCTAGCAAAACGCGTGGAGGGCAAGATGGAACAGAACGCTTCAGCTCATAAAATGGGCTTGAAGGCTAGAATTCTTGCTCATTCTCTTGCTAAATGGTCAAAGAGAAAGTCGCTTCGGAGAAAGCAAATTCCCTTTCATTGAACCAGACAATTTTTGCTTCGCAGGGCATTGCAGAAGGCAGAAACGAGGCATATGAAAATGATAAAATGATTTGACATTTTGTTTCTTTCATTATTTTCATTACGCTTCAAAGGTATTGAGCATTGGCTATTTAAAGTAGAATATTAGAAAGTCAGAAAGGAGACTGATCTTACGTTGGGACATCATGAATTATATAGTTTATAGCTATTGGTTAACAATTCAAGGCCCACCATTTATCTTTGTCTGTGTTGAAAAAAATTATAGTCTGGAACACAGGTTCTTATATACATAAAATTATATTTCATGATGGGAATGTATTTTCCTTTGTATTTGTTCACTCACAAAAAGTTGAGGCTGACATGAACCAGTTTTTCCTCCTTTTCCGGTTCCGATGTATGCCTGTTAAGGATAACATGGAATTTTTACTTTTTATAAACTATTTTAGATTACCACGTAGAAAAGGTTTCTATACGCTCGGACATTGTAAAAGTTGTGAAAATTTGGAGATGTCCTATACTCAGTTGCCTTACGTCAATAGTCCATTATACCAGAGACGCCAGCCCCTGAATGGCTCCACCAATTCTATCTTCAAGTTCCCCAGAGAAAATTCATGCGGACTTTCCGTTTCCCCTTCGTAAGATGCTGTACAGTCGGTAACATTTTAAAATGATTAGATATGCAGTCGCAAGGTATCATTGTATAAATGCTGTGGTTTGCATTATATTATGTATGAAAGGTAAAAGAAATGTGAAAAAACGTACTATGATACACGTGATCCTTTAACACAAGGAGAACTTCAGCTTGAGTACATTTGTCCGGAAATCTTTTCACTCTTACATAAATTCCTCGGCCCTCTTCATCCGCCCCGTAGATCGTAAGTTGTTCCCGTAACTGAAGGAAAAGCGCATTAATTAGCGTATGAGAGCAAAAGATCAGCATGCTAATGTGATGCAAGTTTACCACAGGATTTGTAATTGGCATTGGCCGCTCCACAAAAAGTTCTTCATCTCCTGGTAAAATTCCCGTGTCTGCATAATTCTTTGCTTCAAATTCTATCCCCTTCCCAAACTTTTGAGGTTGGCTCCCCATCCAATTTGAGATTGCTTTTCGAAGAAGCCATGTCTTAAGTGCTATTATTATTGTACATAGACATAAAAGACTTGTATAAGGGCTTTTGAAACGCTGTAAAATATGTATTCGCTGAACTCAAATTACAATTACTTCATTAATGCAAACTGCATCGAGTCGTGAATGCGTGTCGTCTCTGGACTAGGCTATCGAATATCGTGAGAAGGAAGGAAGTGTCTTTTACTTACGCCTTGGGAATATGTCCTTTGTCAGCTTGCCACCGATAAAGAGAGCAGCCAAGAGAGCCGTACACACGAAGAGAAACATCTTCAGAATCTTAATATAATTTTACGCTTCTCTGAACTTAAAAAGGGTTAGACCTAGTCTTTAATCCCAGGCCAGGTCAACACAAAATTTCGGAGAGGACAGCGAAACGCTCTAAAAACTTGGTAAAAGTTTCTTGCCCAACTTTTAATGAGCCCTTATTGAAGTTGCGCGTAGTAAAACTTGTCAGCTTCTAAGGCTCTACAATAGGTATAGGACCCAGAGAAGAAGTGAAGCACAGTGGGCACACTTAAGGTTGAAATTGGATTGACAAATACATAATTACTTTTAAAACTAGATTTTTCCCTTCTCTGTAAAAACATTCTCCTGAAAATCTTAATATAAATCGTGTCCGTATCAAGTAACTGCGACCGCTATGAGTATATTACCTATGTATATTTTATCTCGTATAATCAGAGTGATCGTGTCACTATCTCGGCGATTGAGGAAGGTACCTCACTCATAATAAGTGGCCTGCAGAGAAGTTTTTGCTGTACAGAGATACATTTTTTGAGCAGTCCAGTATACTGATGACAACAAACGAACCATTGTCTTTAATCTTTTATCATATCAGTTATTCCACCAATTCACGTTCACAATCTCACATACAAACTTTACCCGTAAAGCAATATTTCTTCTTAATTATGATTACGACAATACCAATATTTTCATTCGAATAATCGGATTATATCGAGTCATTTTGTACCTACATGCTTGATAGTCAGATTCAAATTTCAAAATAACTTTAAGCTTACCATCATGTTAGTGTTAAAATTCACTGACTGCAATAATTTTTAAATCTGTGTGATTTTGTTGTAATATTACATTTTATTTCAGTTACAATAGCTGGCCCATTCGTCCGTATGAAATTCCCATAATGTAAATATAGTATTGGTCGCTACATTTAACTGCGCTTGCTGGTAGAACTCATCATCAGCATCACCAAAGCAGTCAGAATTGGCGTCAAGGTTGCCTCCACATCCACACGCTAAAGCAATTCCCATACAGCTTCGTAAATCATGAATTCTTACTAACGTGTAAAGCATTGCACATGTTCTGCATGCCCTTTTGCATCTCAATGCATTTGCTGGAGTGATGCAAAATTGAAGACTTGAATCATTTACTAGTTACGCATATTTCACACAATAATGTCAGGTAGTTAGATTATTTGAGGAGAGTTAAATTTTCGAGAACACTGAAAGGAGTAACTGGAAAAAGGATGGGAAAAACATCGTTTGGACCTTTGGGGGTTATTCTAGGGAAAAATTAAACACAGCGAAAATTGTGTATACACAAGAAATTTCAAAAAATGTAAAAGGGAAAAGAATGCTCCTGCAAAATGAACCACATATTACTTAGTTTTTCTCACCAACAATAAAAGCAAAATGAGAGGAAGTTTCTCTCCCGTCGCATATGCTTATTTAAACTAAAAATTAATTAAAAGAGTGTTTACTGTGTGATATGTGTGCAGTTTAAAAAAAATATTTACTTTATTTTCCTTTTAGTTATATGTTTTTCTTAAAATGAACTAACATTTCCATTTAAATTGTTTAAAATCTTTTAATTTCTGGTAATAAAAAACTTACATTTATCATCAGTCTTTGCATGCTTGTGAGCAATATATGTATGTAACAATATCTTAGCGGTATACCTTAGGTAGAGACTCTAAAAGTAGGAGAAAACCTTAAGTATGACATAATATCACGGATTTTGTCTTTTAAAGCAATACTATACAAACGATTTTCTCACAAAGAAACATTAGGAAAGGTTCTAGAATTTAAAAATTTTAAACTTTATGCTATGCTTTTTCTTCTTCATGTCTGATTCCACTCTTGTAAGATACAGTTGCAAGGGTTTGACCCTTGGGAAATAATCATCGTTATATACAGACACGTTCGTAAAATTTTTGTTCGAGCTCAATTTGCGTGATTCCAAATTCTGTTTCAGTTTCATTTCCTTTTCTTTCCTCTCACAAGCGTCTATCGTGCTAGCGCTGAAACGAACACGCTTCATCTTTTTGACAGTCTCGGCTCCCCCTTCCGGATGCGTGTCCAAGTTTAAGCTCGAGTTCATCTGGAGCAGCTCTTCTCGGGGAACCTTGCTGAAGCTCAAGTGTCGTTGTGGAGGAAGAGTTGACAATTGCTCGTTTTCAATTTGTGATGGCTTCAGAGGTTCTCCTGAATCGACATTTTCTTTGTCAATGGATTCTTCCGGTCGCTTCACTTCTGACTGGACTTGTTCTGGAACTGGTTCATCTTCATTGCAAATCTTTTTAAATGACGATAGCTTTATATCGGGATCATGTTTATTTAGAGAGTCGTCATCATCGGGTGGTTTTACAGCGGAAGTTTGCACGGCATTTATGTCAAAGCTGCCCATTGAAGCCTTTCTTCCGTATTTCGTAAATTTCAGCATGATTCCTCAATACCTATTGTGAATTAAGGAGAAAAAGGAAATGTTTTTACTATTTTGCAAAGTTTAGGTTTCGAGGAAATATGTAATTGTAATTAAAATATGATTAAAATACTTACGTATTACGAACTTCCAACTTAATTTTTCTCCACTAATTTTGGATTATAAAAATTGTCTTCTTTATGGTCAATTTTAAATAGCAGGCTTTCTATTTTCTGCGCACTTGGACTATTAAGTAATAATTCGCTCTTCTTCTTTTCAGATATCAGGCAACACTGAAACAATTGATGAAACTTTCGGGGGTTCTTATATGATTCGCCGCTGTGACATAACCATCAAATTTATTTTTAGTAGAGGCATTAAAAACTCATTAAAAGTTCATTCTCTGATCACTGATCACTTTAATGTTTATTTTTATTATTTTCCATTAAAAACACGAAGTCATTCGACCACTTCTGGAGTAAAATCTAAAGTTTAAAGTTGTTTCCACTTATTGTTTTTGCATAACCTCCGTCTGCAGTTATTTCTGTCTCTGAATTCATGAAGAGTTCGTTGTAAATTATGTATGATGCGTATGACGACATTGACAGTTGGTAATCCCTCTCGATTGCTTTTGTTCCAGTTTCCAGCGTAAAATGCCTATATTTTAGAATATTGATGAGTCAGATACTTTTTTGACAGTCCACCTGAACACTGAATGGAAATATTTGAATAATAAAAAGACTCACAATCAAGTCAAGATAAGAATACGCACAACTCGTAGGTTTGTAAATGTACATACATATAACAGATACCTAGGTATGTACCTATGCACATGGAGAGACAGGTCCCTGTTCTGAAAGTAGATATCCTATAAACGGTCGTATTCGACAGAAATGCAAATGACTGATTGAGTGATGGATTAAGTCATAAGGGATTACTAAGAGCGATCGATTTACCTCTGTCTGATGGAGAAACATGTGTAAAAATTGGAGCGCAAAAGATTGCGCAACAAAACCCAATTAAACTGTAGCTCGCACCTTATGAGTAAGAGCATGTGTGTAGGCGAACGTGTGGAATTTGTACCCAACTTGGAAATGATTTTACATTGCCCCCGCAAACCACCAGCGTCCGCATCATTATCATTAAAAACAGTTTGGCCTTTTTCATATATACATCTGCCCTAATTAAATGTTGATTCGATTTCCGTTCATATGCAAATTTGCCTAATTAAAAACTTCATAAGCTCTTCCCGTCAGCTTGATGCAAAATGAATGGGGAACTCGACAGGACCCATAATGCACGTGCACCGTGTCGTTCAGTCGATATCTTGAATGTGCATGAATCTGGCAAGTACTTGTAAGTATAAGATTTGGTAGTTGCAGTATTTGAGTATGGAAGGGCGAAACCATTCATTCAACTTTTCTCGACTCGGGGCTAGTGTATGCAGATATATGTATGATTTGCATTTTTAATCATTAATCACTATCTTCAAGAGAAGCGCAGACAGCTTTGCGGAAGTGGAACCTCGTAGGCTCTTCTGCATTGAAATTTGAGTTGAGAACTTTACCTGTGCAAATAGGAGGAGAATGATTATAAACATTATTCATCAAGCCGATGTCCATCCAGGGCATCCATTCTGAAAGCCTCGACAAAACTAAAAAGAAAAGATGCTTTTGCCGGTACGCATTTTCATGAAATCCCTTATACATATTGCTATGAGCTGATGAGCAATGAACGTTTGTATTGCATGTATGTAGGTATATACCTTTTTGCAAATTTGATGAGTACGATTGTACTTTGACTCAGCCAACAGTCAACAATTACGTCATCCCTGCAACTATTTATCGACCGTTACTCACATCTAGCATCATTTTTATCACCTTTGTTTCAGCAAACAAAAAAGAAAGCTGTTTACCAGAACAGTTTCGATTCATTTCATGCTAATCACCACACACTGCCAAAGTAAGTCACTAATGGAGTGTGATGAGACTTATAGAACTCAGTCGTAGTAAAAATGTTAATCTGGCATAAAGCACCAGCTCAACCTCCGCCAACGTCATCCATTTAGCACACAGTACAATGTGCAGATCAGGACTTTTTCCCTTCCCTCTTCTCTCACCAGACAAGATTTTCCTTAAAAGCACAATCCAATATTGCCTTATCAATAAGCAAGTACCTACACCTACATACTCATATATGCCTCATCTCTTGTACGGAATGTATGTTTCAGAATGTAATTGAGCACAAGATTACATAGATTAGCTCATTTTTGATTCACGAAAAAAACGCATGGACTGAAACTATCATCATCTCTTCTGCTGTCTTGTCTAGAACAGAAGCACAAAGTTAAATAATGGTACCCACTCACACAAGTAGTGAAGGCAGAAGAGCTTTCCAAATAGAAATTTTTTTGCATCAATAATGGCATGAAATGTATTTTCTTCCCTTGAAACAAAATGTAAAAGTGACGTACCACATTACATTGTTTTAGATGCAGTGATTGGTAACCACCATGCTGTACATTGCAGAACAAATTTCAAAAACTGCATTTTCCTTTTTGACATTGACTGATAAAAAAGCGAAAACGCAAATGTGAGATGGTTTAATGGATATATAACAATGATGATAGTGCCTACGTACAACGCTCTACAAGATGATAACCATATTATCATCATTGAAGTTGATGAGCCCAATGAGCATTAAATACGCAAAGTCACAACTCAGAGATTCCTCTACCATCATCATCCCTCTATTTCCAGCATTGCAGGATAGACGAAATATACTCAAAATGTGGACTTTATATACTCTTGCCACGTCTTAATTGCGAGCACTACAGCCCAACCTTATTTCTGAGACGGTTGATGTGAGAGGCTCATGGTCCTAAACCGGCATTATAATTGGGATCCTGGCTTGAAACAGGGAATTTACGATATATGCTTCGGTTTTTGTACAAGTCATCTAAGCCCAAATGTATTAACGACATGGCAAGAAAGCAGTAAAAGTGTAAAGGCGAAATATCTACACTTGTGTTAAGAAAAAGGAGTGCGTCTACCTCTAAAAAAATTTCCTCTAATTCCGCTCTCTGTCTGTCTAAACTCTTTCAATTCCTGACTGAGCCGTTTAGTTGTGAGGGTGACAAATACTACAGTGTATACTCGCTAAAAAGCTGAAAACGACATGATGTGAATGTGTTTTATGCGAAAATAGTTTTCTTTCACGTTTTAAATGTAACTTAAAAAAGTTGTAAAAGAATAATATAAAGAACGCTACACGACATAATACATAATTTACAGGAGGAAAGCACCGTATTTTTTTTATCACATTTTACACAAGTTCTTTTCTTCTACAACCCATATTGAGCACAAGTCAACGTCCATACAGCACACCACCTTGAGGAAATCCTGCCGAAAAGTGTTGAAAACTACTGGAGAATACGCAACTTAGTAAACTGTGAGTTTAACTTTTTAGTTGTCCTTATTTTATAATTTGTCTCGAGTGAAAAATACAACAGCTACATCTAAGCAATAAGGGAGGGAGAGACAGGTAAGCCGACATTGGACATTGATCAGTAGAATTGATACCTATAAAGTGTTGAAGTAAAAATGGGTATACATTATACAACCTCCACAAGATTTAATTGTCTTCTTGTATTGAAAGTTGTATTTGCTGCAGTATTTTCTTTTGCACGAGTTTCTGCAAAACCGTTGACGGTTATCTGATTTCTCACTAAAGTGTCAGGTGACGCTTTGTTCGTTGTTTACAAAACAATGGTTGGCAATGTTGGCATTCTTGCCCTCTCTATGATATACCTACATAAAAATAATCTGTACAGGAAATTGATGGGTGAGTAAATAGTTGAGAAAAACTCGTCATTAAACTGCTCGTAGTTTTTTAATTGATTCGGGTTTATCAAGCTTGACACTTTAGTAAATGCAGCTGTCTATATTTATGTTGTTTGTAAATATGTATTGTGGTTTGCTGCAGTTCAAGTTACGGCTAAAATTTTGGTACGTATTCGAATTATCTTAACCTCCAATCCAATGATATATTAGAGTTAAGAGGCGTAGGTATTTACTGTTAATTTTTTTGGCTACACAACTCCTCCATGCATCTATTATTACTAATTTCACAACCAGGTTTCTGATAACCGTTGAATCGTTTCGGGCTTCAGGCTTCAGATTATGTAGTGGCCTTCCACTTTTATAGTCACTCACTGACAGCGCCTTTGTCTCGTAGGTTTTGCAAATGCGCCTCCTTTATTTTAATGTCTTAAAGTAGTTGTAACTGCTCTTTAAAGGAGGAATTTCGCTTGGAATCGGCGTAGAAAGGATGAGAGGAAATAGTTTTGATGGGAAATAACGGAAAAGAGAATGATTAGGTCATTGTCAAAGGGGACGGCTATGTCATTGTTAAATGAATGAAAATATTCTGGATAGTGCAGGGGAACTATTAACCTTACACGGACTTGTGGGTAATGATTACTAAATGGTAGCTGGTTAAAGTCCGTCTAACACATTTCCATTAGATTTTTTGGAGGTCCACACTGTGCTAAATAAATTGCTGTAGTAATGTTGTAAAAGGAGATAGGCAAGATAAGTAACGTGCTTTATGAACCAACTGTTATTTGCAAGTTTTTTTATTACTCATACATATTTAGGGCTTACGTGCGAAACTCATAATACGCCTTCCTCTCTCCCTAAAGGGCTTAAGCCATTATATATAGTCATGTCATATTTTCAGACCGCTTGCACAAGTTACATAAAAAACGCGTGAGCACAAAAATGTGTATAGCTACTTCCGACGACTTGAGACTTGATGAAATTAGAAACGGCTTTCTCCGCTCACCTTGAAACGCTCGTGCAGGTCTTTTGCTTTTGGCCATTTGCTTGGTCAAAAAATGGTCTAGGTCTCCTCCATTGTATATTTTGAGCGTTACAATATTTTAAAAGTGCAGTTCATATTTCATTTAATGTTTTCGCCGAGTGAAGTAACCCTATTTGTTCACCACGCGAAACCTTCTGTACATGGCGATGGTTTCCTATTTAGCTACAAGGAGACGTGAGCCGTTGTGTCATTCTATTGGCGAAGTCGCTCGTAGGAGGACTGAAATGATTGTACATTTTATTTTTTTCTGAGAAGACAATGTTCACTGGCACTTTGATCACAGACAAGCTTTTTTGTGGAAAAGATAAATTTCATCATTATCCATTTTTGGGATAAATAGATGTTTTGGTTGTAAGAAGGCAATTCAAACCTGTTTGGAAGGTGTAGCAATTGTAGCATTGTAATATCATTATCTTATCATCATCATCATCAAATGCAGCATTACATCAGTGCAGCGTTGCACTGGCATTTGTGAGAATATTGAGTCAGCGTGTTCCTCTGTGACAAAAAATGAACTCATCGTACGGTTTGCCACCAATCTCCATGTATTTGCCAGAGTTGCCTCCTGCCCCAATAAGCATCCTAGACCCTGAGTCAAATTATTGGGATCTCCGGCCATCATCATATTACAGAAAGTGTGCTTGTGGCTGCTGCGAGTTCATATGTAACTGTTCGAATTCTTTTTATGTAGAGAAATACGTGAGACCGAGGAGGAAGAAGTACTTTTTTATTTTGAGACATATTTTTTAATTAGGCATAATAATTGATTCTTTCACCGATCACAAAACTAGCCCAGTAATCAATGGCTGGAATTTCTGATTTTTTTTAAAATTTTTAAAATGCATATTCACAAAAGTAGTATTCAAGCAAATCCTGACCTCGAAATTAGAAATTTAAATGGGAGAAAAGCGGTTATTGAAAAAAATGTCTTTATTACCAGGCTTGGACTTGGCCAATTTAGCTGTAAAAATAGACCAATTGTTGGCATTCATCTTGCAAACCTATTTTTTTAAAGTCATAAATTTTCATTGTTCATATTGTAAGTCATGTATTGTAAGGATTTGGCCAATGTAATAATATCTCAAAGTAATCTCAAAGTACCTCCGCCGTCACTGTCACTCTTTAACCTTGACTTTCTTTGCAGAGTTTTAATTTATTGATCCATACATTAGCAATCCACCTTTGCTGTGTCATACATACTTGTCAAAGTGACCATGTAGTGGCTAACATTTTTTGTATTTGTGGAGCCTTCAATCTTTTGAAGCATTCTTGAAATCAGTTGGAGTAAGTTTGCTGGTGGGCAATAATTGGTAGGTAGGTACCATGCACTTGGCGGTACTAGAATCACTTTGTGTTTGGCTTGAGCTTTTATACCAAAGACTTCGACCGTAGACTCGGATGATTTATTTATCGCATAATTTCGGTTCGTGACCGCAACTAGTAATGAAGGTATTCATGCGTGTAAATGGAAAAGAAATTTGGACATATCAATAAATGTCACCTAGCGTGACGTGTACCATTGTTGAGCGGCTATTGTAGCGACTACTTTCACCACATGTAGTCTAGTAAATTGGTGAAAGCAAGAGCTAGCGCGGGGCTCATTCTCTCACGTCACTATGTCAGGAGAAATCCTATGGCTAGTTTTATAAATAGACTGCATTTTATTGTACCTACCTATTATGTCTTATTCACATGCTTTCTTAATTTTTTGTTTCACTGTAATACCAGAGGCAACCTTGATGTGTTCATTTGATAACGAAAAATGTGTATAATAATAATAGCCTACTTTTCTCCATGATCGTCTTGAGCTTGAGTATATAGAAGTCAGAGGATGCCGTGATTTTTTTTCGTTTAGCGTATGGACATATAATTGATTGCTTTCTTTTGTGGTTTCAGGGTGTGTTCAGCTGAAGAAGGTAAAATTCACGACGAAATTGGAGCATGAGTACATACAGAATTTCAAGATCCTTCAAGCTGCGTTTAAGAAAATGGAAGTTGAAAAGGTAGAAAATTCTCAGTTGTCGAGATTGCTTTTGACGACAAACATCATTTCTTTTCTACTCTTGCTTGGAAGCAGTAGAGGTTGGAAAGTGTTTTGCATTAAATATTTTCTTTTGGCTAAAGGTGATCCCAGTTGACAAACTTGTAAAAGGCCGGTTTCAAGACAATTTTGAATTCGTCCAGTGGTTTAAGAAGTTTTTCGATGCCAATTACAAGGGTGAACCTTACAACGCGTTAGATGCCAGAGGTGGTGTACCGCTAGGTTCCCCGGGTGCTCCTGGTAAGCCCTTGCATCGAGTTGCCCCCGCTGCTACATCACAAATTGCATCAAGAACGAAACAACCAGCAATGGGTCGCACTACGAATAGCTCTGCAGTTGGAATGGTACGACCTCAGATTGCTAAAAGCTCGCCCAGTAACAACCGTCTTAGTAACTCCCAAGTTGAAGAATTAACGGCACAGGTAGGTGAAATATTAGCGTTTTCTAAACGCTTGTCTAGAAGTCATCTATGTCATGTCTGAACTTGGCATTCAATTTCAATTCATTTGTTACAGTTAGCAGAAACCAAGCTGAATCTCGAAGGCCTAGAGAAAGAACGAGACTTCTACTTTGGAAAACTCCGAGACATCGAGGTCTATTGCCAAGAGCATGAGGACGGAGAAGGTAATTCGGTGATCCAGAGGGTACTTGAAATTCTGTATCAAACAGAGGTATGTACGGTACGAATAATCGATTTATATCTATACTTCGTACACACAAGCGCATATTTTTTCACTGTTTTTTTGTATGTAGGATGGTTTCGCTGCACCTGAAGACGGAGAAGGAGCAATTCCTCCGAATGGCGAAGGCGACGAATTGGAAGAATACTAATCATAAATTCCCAAAAATACGCGCGATTCAGTATGTTATCAACTTTGACAAAAGCTCAGTAGTTGTGGAGTTATATTGAAAACTTGCAATCTATTTCATTTTACAATTTCGAATTTGTTAAAATTTATCAGAATCAATTCAACAGTATAAAAACCTCACTTTGTAAAAGCCAGCCTGTTTTTTTGCCTCCGAATTTACGAACACGTAATTTTAAGAATTTTAATTTAAACGTTATGTGTACACGTGATCATAATTTATCTTTTTTAAGTCTTTGTAAATACTTGTATGTAACTCCACGATGAATTTTTATAACCTCAAATTTGCTTTACTCTAATTATCTTAAAGATTATAGAATTTTTTTCGTGGAGAGCGATTTTTGTAGTGGAATGAAAAGTGGTTTAAAGTAATTTTTGTTATTCAAGCTTCTTTGTTGTCATCTTGGGAAAGCTACACGGTGTCTAGTTGATATCATTGTGATGCATCGCGTAAAAAATGTCGATGAAACAATTATAACAATTTTTTAGCGAATTTAAAAATGTTTTGTAAAACAAACTTTTGTAGGCTAAAAGATGGACCATTTGATCTACGTTTAACCTAATCAAAAGGCGCCAGTTCGGTGCTTCCACAATCAAATCAATGCATATTGCATATTAAGTATTTGTACATCAACATTAATGCTAGTTAAGTTTACCAACGAAAATCAATATTTTTCGTCTTCTTTTTTATTTGGTTGAGTCTAAGTCGATTCACCCTTTTACATTTGCATGAATCTGATGGTTTCTGGAGTGAAACTTTAAATTGTAATTTTAACCTTGCTATCTTCCTAACGTCTTCGTCTTCATGAGGATTTAAAAAACCGAATATGTACTAGTATCAAACGACATACAAAATGTATTAGCCTTCATGAAAATAATAATTGTTGCTTTGAATGCAAGTTACCACGTGCTGCAGAGAAAGACACTGAAAGCTTGATGAGTTTTACTTATTGCATGGTTGTTTAAAATGAGAATATATACTTGACTGAGAATGTAATAGGAGTTTTTGCACTTTAAATAGTACCGTTAACTTTAATAAATTAAAAGGCAAAAATATATTACCCTGTTTTGAGCGCTATGAATGATAAAAATCCATTGAAAAATGTGCAATTTGTTGCTCATTTTTTCTATATGCCACAAAGTAACCTGTAATAATTAAGTTGGTTCTACTATGCCTAAGCAAATATTTTGAAAGTTGATTAATGTATAATTAAAACCTATAGGATGTACTCAATAACGAAAACAAAATATTACTTTTAACTGCACACGTTTGTAATAATGACTTTTCAATAAAACCTTGAAGGTAAAATATTTTAAATTGTTTGCTAGAGTCGTTAGCTATTTTTTATTTCATACTCCACACAGAAAATAACTTCCATCACGATCATGACACGAATTTCACATGTTACATATTTACAAGGGGAACGATTTCATTTTTAGGAATGACTAGCAAAAAATGGACATGGGAATTGCGATCATGGCATGTAACAGTTAATTACGAAATTTAACAAGTGGAACGGATGCGATAAAGATAAAACTCATGCCTTTTTAACTATTGGACCATGCCATATGCTACATTGGACCTTTTTCGGGGATTTAAAACGACAAGGTCAATATGGACATTAAAGGGAGGGAAACAACAAACTGTTAGAACTTTCTCTTTGGAAAGCAAAAAGAGCACATTCAACATTACGATTTCGTGTGAAAAGAATTTTCTCATAAATATATCCGGTCAACTACCCACACTATACACTTACTGGTTTCAGGCGGATTTTAATATTGCTTTTTTACATGTGAGCTCAACGAAGCATTATTATTGCTAGTTGTTTTAAGATGTATGCAGGTTATACATGCAAAAATTTTATTATATCACCGCTTTTGTACCTATTCCAGTTTATTTTCCCTTTTCCTTAATTTTGCTGGCGATGGAGTGGAGCACCGAATTAACTTCATCGTAATGAGGTTGTAGTTGATCGCGAACACGTTCAATATATTCCCGAATCTTCGGATGATGGTCCTTGACATCGTATCCCCCGAGAGCTGTAAAAACGGCGAAATTGGACGTGAGGAAATTACACATTCTCATTTTTGAGAGAGCAAAATACAATAATAATATGTTTATGTGTATACACATATTTTTTGCAATGCCAACTTTACTACAAACTCATTCATCTCACCAGTTTGTTCCATTTCTGCCGTCGCAAGCAAGTCAGCAATGGAGATATTCTGACCGGCAACAAAAGGCCTATCCTTCAGCCAAATATTTTCTACCTGGCCTAAAACAGTTTGGAATCCCTTGAGGAAATGTGCCGCCTTCTTTTCGTTAGGAGGCTGCTTTGTTGTGCGAGGAACAATGTACATTTCTGCAAAGAAAAGAGTTCCGTTTGCACGAACGTTTATGTGCTGCCATTCCAAAAACTCGTCGACTCGAGCTTGAGCTTTGCTCTCTGTAGGAAACCAATTGTCCGGGACGGGGAAAGTTCGTGCTAGATATCGGAGTATCGCTACACTTTAGACAGAGAAAAAAATAGTGTTCGACTTATGAAATTTCCGTTGTGCTTCTGTCGTTTAGATGACGGAGATGAAAGAAAGCAAATTAGTAGGCCTTTTTTGTATCTAACCTTTCCGTTAGCAAAAAGCCATTGTGATTAATCACAGGGATTTTCTTCAGGGGGTTGACATTTTTTGAGTACTCCTCCTTTAGATGTTCACCTTGAGATATGCAAGGATCAAATACAAGTAAGAACAGTAGCTTTCATAACTGGGTGTTAGTTACAAGGTCAATAAAAGGTGAACAATTTGTGAAAACGATTTCTATGTACCTTTCACCAAATCCACCAATACATCTTCATGGGGAATAGAATTGGCACGTGCAAACATCATAACTGCCCGTGCCGGTTGGGACAACGGGTGTATAAATAATTTCAAATTGCTCATTTTAACAATTAAGGAAACTAACCAACTACTAACTTTACATTAAGTTACGTTATGTAAGTTAGCTGAGCAAAAAGTTTAAGTAGAATTAAAATTATTTAATCCGATCAAAACGAAATGTCTAAATTATATTGAAAAAAAGTGTGTGATATGTGAAAAAGCAAACTTTTTGAGATGTAAATACATACACATGCATATATAATTTATGCTGTCCCACTTCACATGTGCACAGGTCCGTTCACATGTCAGAAGCAGAACTTATTTCATGCATGCCCGGATTGCCTCAAGAGCCTCATTCATTATGTCAAGCTGTGTTTCTCTACAACAGCACTTTTGGAACAAGCACTTAACATGGCGTTGTTTGCTGCAGCTTGACAGAAGTCATTAAAAGTTATAGTCATGGACCGAAGTCCAGCCTATCCAAAGTCTAAATCTTCTCGTCATGAATTCAAGCTCAACCCCGAAGATGAAGTATGCATTACTCTGAACTTATGTAAAAAAAAAAGGTCTCCTATCTGTCATTGTCACTTCATATGCATGTGTTACGTCAAATTTAGGAATTGGCTTCCTAAACCTTGATTCATTTGCCCTAAAGTATTCTTTAGCAAGTATCATTGTTTATTGCATTCGTTAGAGAAAGAGTGGACACTCTTTTACGTAATAACAGAAATTAATGTCAACATCACCTAAAGTGTTCACACGAGGACATTTTCATGGACCCATGATGATCATTTAATTTTCATTTTGCCCCTTTCCCTTATTTCTTGCAGCTGAATATGAAAGCAAAGATAGAAATGCGAATTTTCCAAAAAATAAAAATTAGCGCTTCATTGGCTTGCCTTGATTATTGCAAAGTCCAATTTGAATTTACAATTTTTCCTATAAAAGTTGTAGCATAAATGTGTTAGACATACTTTCATTTCAAATCTGATGCTCGTATAAATTAGGCAACAAGTCTTGTTTAAAATAACCTTATCATGAAATGAAAAGTGTTTATCTTAAAGTCGATCTTCATGTTTAATGCCTTCTGCGAGCATATCACCAAAAATAGTAGTTAATCTTACGATCTCTTTAACTTATCAATACCCACGATCATGAAGAACGCTGATGAAAGCTTGTTTGACTTTTTCATGAGATGAAATATCTTGAGCATTTTACCCTTTCCGACTTGAGCGTCATTCATTGATTTACATTTTGAGTCAATTGCAATGTTCACTCTTGCTTTCACAAGAACAACTTTCGTGAACAGGCTTATGAGCTTATTAAAAGTTTTTATCTCATTGCCCTTAAATAATCAAGTATTATGCAATGCGCAGATGGACCGGATAAGAGAAATCAAGTGATTTGAAGATGCTGCAGATGAAAATGGCTCTTATGACTCAACCCCTTGATTTTGTTAAATTTAAAAAATATGTATGTATAGAATTTGATCCTGGATTTGCGTACGTTTAATTTTTTTAATAGTTACATTTATTTTTCTAAGATTATGCGGTTTCATACAAAATTTTACGTACGGAGCGTTAGCAAAATATCTATGTGTGTAGGGATAACATTTACAGCATCTCTGTGTCCTAACGTAAATCTAGCATTATTGCCTAATCAATCATATCTGAATAACATAAACGCTTCAATTTGTCTCATCATCAAATCCTGTATTCAGATTACATCACAATCACTGTCAATTTGAAATATCTGTACAACTTATATATTATCTCTCTTATACTTATGCATGTCAATTTGTGAAATTTTTTAGGAATGATTCTCATTTTGAAAAGAACTTTTCATCCCTTAGAACTGAACTCGAATTATATATTTGTATATACATATGTCGGTACAAAAATCTTACTAACTGCGCTGTTGAGAGTATAACTTAATATATGTATGTAAATGATCTAATGTACGCTAATGAGTTTGGCTGAGC
>JAHZMY010002313.1:0-13329 GCA_027743915.1 Seira sanloemensis | reverse complement strand
CAAATAAATATTCCTGGCTAAGCACGATTCGCGACATGTACATAATACTATGCATTCAGCATTTGAAATTCAAAACGTACGTGACACGTTTATTACATTCCCTGAAACCTAAAAATCAAGGCGATTCTCTTGCACGCATGAAAAGGAAAAAAAACTTTTTGTGTGTCTCATTTTTTCTGCATATGTACATATCTTTCTTATTTACGTTTTTATGCAGGAACGTTTTATAACAATTTGCTCCGCTGCAAAATCTAATGTGGACTGGAGTGGTCTTCTCGTAGTGGAGTAAATATACAATACCTCCTAAGGAGCGTGTACACCGGGAAATATATTTTATTTATTTTTTTTTTGATTTTTTTGATCAGGCAGGATAAAGTATGACTAAATTAGTGTTGGGGTTTTTTCCAGCCCAGTGGGATGGGAAAAACGTTTTTCCCGGGAAATGTCCAAAACTGTCCAAAACCCGCACTGTATGCATTATATTATTTGGACGTCCAAAATGGTAAATACCAATTTTAGTTTTTCCTGATTCCAACGCTAGAATAAACACGCTTGAGCAACATTAGTCGAGAGCTGAAACGCTCAATTACCTTCATAACTTATTTTATCACTGAAAGAGAAAATGCGCCGCAGCAGGACCATGGACAACCGTGGAAAGTCTGACTCCAAGTACATCAGAATTTTTAATATGACCCCCAACTGGCATGAACTTTATAATCTATAGCTATTGCCAGACGAAAAGCTAGGTTTCACAATACCCACTACACACTTTAAAGTAAAATTTGGGCGAGTCTTTATCAAGCTACCTATGTAGGATACGGCTGTAGATTTTATACTTTACACGATAGGCTTTGTTATTCTTGGCGGTGAGATCTGATATGATTTATGTAGCCCCGAACAGTAGGGGCAATATTCCGCTTTTGTTTGAATGGTGAATCAATTATATCCATCGTATTTTATATTTAGATTCAATCAGTTATTGCGATAATGAGATGATAGCACGGGAATCTACATTAATTTCAGCAAGTGCCAATTAACTTCTTACGAAAACATCTAACGAGGGAACGGTTTCAACTGGTAGTCAAATTATGCAATAAGAAACATCAATTTTAGTCAATTTGCATGTTTTGATTACGATTCCGGTGTCCGTTTTTTGCAAATGAGCGACCGCGAATTTTAAATTGCACTTTCAGCTATTTTAATTGCATTGTAAAACAAGGAGCGCTTTGTACACACATATGAAGAAATACGATTACAAAGCACTCTCTTTGTTTCACTATGCGTTAAAAATAGAGTAAAGTGGAATTTAAAATTCGCGGTCGCTAACTTACAAAAAACGGACACCGGATCCGTCATCAGCACATGCAAATTGACTATAATTGATGTTTCTGATTGCGTAATTTGACTAGCAGTTGAAACCGTTCCCACGTAAGAGCAGGCCGCTGCTACAGGCGGGTCACATTCATTATCAAGAATGCCAAACTATCAACAGCATATAAAAGCAATTGGTTTTAGATGCTGATTGATAGTTGAATCTGTCGCTTTAACTCAAGGAGCAGGTTAGTCAGACGACCTCCTACTAGACGCCAGTTTTGCTATTTTTTCTTTCATTTTGTGCTCAGCGTGTTGAAAACGAAGCGTTTATCATTAATCGGAATCAAAACGTTTGTCCACGGATTTGAAACATTCAGTTTAATCTCAAATCACCATACAAAGTCACCTTGGGAAATATTTATTCCTAAGCTCCAGTAAAACCCGACGTCTCATTTTGACCGCTCTTCCGCCACTCGCTCCAAAGGTGTTGCTTGAGCAAGTGAGAAAATTCTTTTCGTGGTTATACATACGCGATCAGAGCTAAAGCTTGCTTCACCAAAAATTTCGTAGTAAATTTCGCAATAAAATTGGAACAAGCTGGTACTTGTAATAGTTTATACCAATTGGCGACATTCATTCGACGGGCTACTAAGGCCTGGCAATTTAACCCAAAAAAATCCGCTAAACTTTTTGCGCTAAGACCCTTTGTTTTTGTTCCATACCTGGGCTTCAAATGATATATACACACTCCACGAGAGCGTTACCGCAACAGTTGTCTTTACGGACTTGGCCACAGTGCGAAGGCTAAGGTTCCTTTACCAAAATTAATAAAGCGAACGTCCTCAGTTTGCCTAACATCTGGTAATAACGACTCAATTCAAAGCCGATTTCGAAAATCCGACGTGCTGCTAAAATGGAGCGTATTTTGCTGATCGAAATGAAAAGATTCCTGGAGCTCTTTGAAAAGCTCAGCATTCTGCGTCTCACGTCGCCCTACAAAGTGACGACCGGGACTCAGTTCGAGCTTGTGCCTAACCCAGAATACCAAAGACATTTCACGGGACATACGTTGAATGTGTTGGTATCTTTGCTCGTAGTCGTGTCCAAGGTGATATTCGAGCCTTCTAAATCAACTGTTCCTCGTCTCCACACGAGGTATAATAATGCACCTACAGGTTGCGGTCATCACTTTGGCATGGGTGCACCGAGAACATCAAGCTGATATTTGCAACTGCTTCAACCGTTTGTCGAGCTTCATCCGGAGGCACAACGACACCATTGAGTTACGGCCAAAGGTGTCCGCAAGGTTGATTGCCATAAGTTGTTCCACCATTGGAGCATTCGTTGCATTCAACTCGACGTTACTGGCCCCTGCTACGGCGGCGGTAAGTCTTGGCCTTCCTTGGAATGTAGTACCGCCTTTGCCTGGTGGTTTTCGAGACCTCGGTTCCGGTTGCTGCAGTTGGTCTCTGCTTTTGCCGCTTCGTCTTGCAGTCTTTCTTTGGAACTTGGTGATGTGGCAGACTGTCTGGCTGTTCTCTTGGTTGAATACCGCGCTGAACATCTTGGTGTTTAACTACTGCCTACATTTCACCGTCGTGCTATTTGACCGGTAAGCAGATACAAATCAGGCTACCCTTTCATGTGTACCATGTGGCCGACGAACCAGGCATACGAAAGCATTGTAGGTACTTTGTCTGGATTTACCAAGTAAATTATTAAATAAACAATTTTGACTTTTAACAGTCGACCTAGATTAGGTTCCCTAGTTGCCCTGAATTATGGTGTAGAATAAAGAAATTTTTTATATTGACAATAAAATTCCCAGTGGCTAACCAAGGCCTGGCGTGGCTCCTCAAAAATATCTGTTTTAAAATTCCAATTCCTTGAAATTGTATATCAAGGGAGCCTGAAAACTCTCAAGGCTTAGAACTGAAACCTGATGTAAGCCCCCCGGCATTGCCGCGCGTTATACGTACTCACAAACAACTAAAAACATCGAACCTCGGAGACTTTATGATTTATATATAAATTGTTTAAATATTAGCCAAGTATAGACTTCTTTGCTCAATATGTACTTTTTCGGAAAACATATAATTCGGTTATGTATACAAAACTTGCGATCGTACTAAGTTATGCGTCCAAACGGTTGAACAGGTCTGCTATGTAACACAAATTAATTATTACAATTCAATCGAATCAAAACACATGCTTTAAAACCAGAGTCGGTATGGGTACCAAAATGCAGTAGAAGTAGCGGTAGAAATATTTCTCAAAAAATTAGCTGTAGAAGTAGCGGTAGGAGTATTTTGCCAATTTTTTTGCGGTAGAAGTAGCGGTAGAAGTATTTGGCAACATTTTTCCAGTAGAAGTAGCGGTAGCAGTATTTCCAAAAAAATTAGCAGTAGAAGTAGCGGTAGCAGTATTTTCAGTGGTAGAAGTAGCAATAGAAGTAGCCAAAAAATGTCAGTATTTTAGGCAAAAAGTAAAAGTATCTTAAACCACTTTGTTTTTATACTTCCTTGAAATGCCTATGAAAATTTTGAAACAAAAAATTGAAAGTATTTTTGAATCATTTTTGAAAAGCTGCCATCTAGAATGTAGCGACTGCAGTATTTCAGAAATATTTTCAGTAGAAGTAGCGGTAGCAGTATTTGACAAATTTTTTGCAGTAGAAGCAGCGGTAGAAGTATTTCTCCATTTTTTCAGTGGTAGAAGTAGCGGTAGCAGTACCCAATACTGATACTTCTACCGCTCCCGCAGTAGTTTCGCTACTGCAGTAGCTACCAATACCCGACACTGTTTAAAACATTTGCTGTTGTGCTGCTTTCTTTAGGACGCTGAAGGACGTCGTTAGTGTGCGGGACCTGCCTAAAGTCACCCAAACTTACCAGGAAATCCAACTCTTGGTGAAGATGTACAACCACATTCATCAAAAGATTTGTATGCCATGCCACATGTCAACGTGGATGGGAGTCTTTTCCGTCTGTACATATGTTGTTCTGAGGAGCTACCCATCAGCCAATCTTGATCTACTCATTGTGTCCCCAGTTTTTCTTCTGGCGATTGCGGCATTCGTGGGAATTCCATTTAGCTTCTATTATCCCTCTCAGGTGAATGCAGCAAGCGTGGAAATTTTGGGGCCTGCAGTGGTAGGCAGCGCACACACGCGGATGTCATTTCATCCAGCATTGAAGGCACCTCCAACAATTTTGAGGGTGACGTGGAGAAGTTTCGCCCCGTTCAAGATTGGTTTCGCGTCAAACAACTTTTTCGAAAGAACGACGTCTTTGGTGTTGATTGCGTTCTGTGTGGATAAAATAGCCACACTCTGCCTGATGGATGAGTAAAAGCGTACAGCAAAACCCAAAGTATATGGAATAACCTGCATACCGACGTAGGTATTTATTGCGGACACAATTTGACTGTGAGCTTGTATTTTATTGTTAGAATCTTTAAAAGGAGGCAATTCTGTTGTTAAGCATCTATGTAAGCTTTAGTAATTTTGAAACTAGATTACTACCACATGCACCTGGGTCGGCCAGAACCTGTGAAAAGTAAAGAGGCTTCACCGTCAAAATTGATTGTAATATAAAAGTGGCTAACACTCCGGCTTTTGTTATGAAATGAGTCATGAGTAACGATGGTACCACGCATACTGTCAAAAACTGCCAGATCGGACTTTCGAAAAAATGCATATGAAATTAGTAAAATTTTAAATGCCAGTTTTCGCGCCTGGCAGTTTTTGTATCTGGCAGTTTTCGTATTGCCAATTTTCGCACCTGGCAGTTTTCGCATCTGTCAGCTTTCGTCGTGTGCAGTAAACACGTATAATCTGATTCGTATAACCTTTAAATTCGTATAACCTAATTTAAATAATGCAAATTCGTATAACGCTTAAAATTCACATTAACAAATTCACATTAATTTTAAAAGCTAAACCTAATATTTTACACTAATGAATACAATCATAAATTCAATTTGCAAATTGCGATAAGTAATCAACATCATCTAAAACTGCTATAGCCTTCCAAACTTGACTTTTGACGTTGACTCAAAGATTTATATTTTATTTTCTGTTTCTCTCCCAAACCTGAACCTACTCTTTTAACTTGACTTTTCCAAAAGAATTGTTCTGTCTGTCATTGTTTAGAGATGCCATTAATTTCTTTCTTTCACTCTTTATGAACTTTATACGACACACTGACTCCACTTTATGAATTTGTTATCTCAAGTTTTGGATATGTACTTAAACTTAACGGCAACCAAAGGACGAATGACATAGTGCCCAGATGCAAAAATAGTAGATCATCAATTCTCATTTTTCTACGTGAGGTGAGCTTTTGTGTTAAATTAAACAAATACTGTAACGGCTGGCTTGATGCGTCGTTGCTCCGATTGCACTTTATGACGCACCGTTATATTTTCTTAGTTTTGTTCGGGAATTTAGTCAGACGGGTTGTGTTGCGATCATCAAACCACAATTATGCACGAAACAAAACGATGATTTATTAGACTGAAAAATGACGAACTTGATTTGCGAAACTATTATCGCTTCTTTCCCTGATCACAAATAAAAATAACATTCAACTGTTAATTTATAGGGAGGGATTACTTTGCTTTATTTCTTGAATTACAATTAACAAATTATAACAACTCAAATTGGTCCGGCTAAAATATTATTCCAAAACTGGAAAATCCGAATGATCGAAACTTGAAATTGAATTTTCTCTGAGAATGAACAACCGAAAAAAATAATGATGGAAGGTACAACAATTCGCACTCACACCCAGAGGAAAAAAAAGGAATTTAAAATGGGCGTGCGCTCAGCTAGCCTTATGGTTGCATTTACCTTAATTTTTACATATAAAATTGTACATACTATAACCATGAAAATAAACTTATTTAATCTCCTACAAATACTTTTAAAATAGTTTAAAACCTGAGGTGAGCTTTTGTGTTAAATTAAGCAATTAAGCGAATACTTTTAAAATAGTTTAAAACTTAAAAGAATTATAAGTATTTCCATTATGCGTATTTGTTCATTGTGTAAATTTGTAGTTATTTTCATATGGCAGTTTCCGGTTGGGCAGTTTTCGTGCTACCATTAAAAAGGATGCAAGAGCACATCATGTGTAGTAAGACACTTCGAGTTGTACAAACATTACTCCAAACCATTTGAAGGGTATGAAGGTGGTATATAATTCTTGGATGTAATAGGCCCTGCTAGCATTACAGGTAAGGCACGACATGGGTTAAGCAAAGTTTCCAATTTCCTGTGAAACTCTTACCCCTACGACATTATGGTTTGTTCCAGTAATACGGACAAATTGCACTAACGCGCTAGCTTTATTTAATCGTAATAAGTACTTGTATTTAAATAACTTCCAGACATTTACAAACCACGATGGTTTCTACTGAAGGCGTTCCACAAAATCTGAAAACCCCCAAGCAAAGAAACATTTACAACACAGCATAAAAATAAGAGCAATATACCGTAAAACTATATATTTGCTCCTCCGCCCTCTTGCTAGACCCATTTGTGAGCTTAGAAACGTGCAACTTACTTATGTCTCAACTTCTAATGGAATTCTATTTAAAAATTTTTCCTCGATACCAAAGATACCTAGAAATATTTTGACTCGATTATACTAGTAGAATTTTGTATTGAGTTCAGGTGAAAACGGAAAATACATGTATTGCTTTTGCTTCCAACATTTCGACAATTGAAGGAACGGCCGACTTCAAAATGGAAAAGGACCACATTTATGGAGTTTATTTCTCTATCAGGTGCTTAAGGCTGGGTACAATATAACCTTACGACAAAGGTCATTCGGCTGGTATGCGCAATACGGAATGATTTGAGAAGACGAATGTTTCCCGGACCCAATGTTGATGCGTTGTCAGGGAAATATATTCCCAGGCTTGTCTTTGTCACGTATTCAGTGCGGGTAGAAGAATATCACATGGTCACCCTTGATGATGTTGATGATTCAGAAATGAGAATGACCTGGGCGTCAATATTTCACCAACTTTGGCCGAAAGTGTGGGCTTGCTCCTTGTCCTCGTACGGATTGTATGTGGCGGTAATTATCTTTTGCATATTTTGTCAAAGGGGGAAAACTGAGAAAATCCCATTTCTTGGTTATATCCTTTCCATTGGTGAGAATGTCGCAAATTGTTTTTAATAACTTACGGTATAATCTTGCAACAGTATCATCTCGACGGCATTTTTTAAATATTTAAGACACCTACGGGTAATAAAGGACCAGGCAAGATCAATCCGTAGTCCGCTACTCGCGTGGACCTGGGTTTGTCTAATCCCTAACGTCTACTGAAATTGAATTATATACGCTATGGCGGAGTTGGTATTTGTATGCGTGAGATACACGCACACATAGTGATTATTCTGCGAGGTTAGGCTGATTCGAGGAGAAATGGATTGAGTTGAAGAGTACATATTAATATTATACGTGTAAATATATGTAATGACGAGGAGAATATGTAGAGATAGTCAATAAATGGCGAGATGGACGCAGAGTTCAGATCACGCTAGACCACGATACAGACTGGTTGTGCTTGGAGAGTTATTGGGAGCATGAAGGGAGGCATTGGGTAGGACCGGGGCTGAGAAGAAGGGGACGGGAACCTCCTAATATTGGCGATCCGCGGAAACGACCTGGAATCTTTTGAAATCGGGAGAAAAAAAAGGAATCACAAATCACAGAGTTTTGCACACATTTTGGTCATTGTTTACATTATTTTAAAGGTTTTATGTGATCTCAAAAGTTATTTTCAGTGGTCCTTTGGTAAATTGAGTGAAAAATATTTTTGCGTGTGTGTGCATTATAATAATATTTTTTCCTCTGTGTGTGATTAGCTTTTCCCACCTAAAGCCTGTGAAGCTCTATAGTTGTGACGCCAAGAGGAGTCAAACCGGTTGCTGTTTGTACCACAGCTGAGTGTAGTATCAGTGTCGTAATCATTATTATTATTATTTGCCATTATTATGCCCAATTTTATGTATCCAATGATGCTCTAATGTTTCGGAATGTTCTGTTCTCTATAGTATTTCAGGCTCGGAAATTTTTGTTGGTAGTTTTGTGGGAAAGTAGCTTGTACCGCCGCTATAGTTGTGAAAGGAATTCTACTATGTAAGTGTCCCATTTTACGGGATGATAGGGAAGTTAATTATTCATAATTATAGTTAAAGGTACAAAGGTCACCACGGGTAGCCTTGATGCTACATTCGTGTTAGGAGTGGTGTATCTTTCAAGAAAAAAGTAAATATTTCTGGGAGAGTCAGTTTTTCTGTTAAATCGAAAGTCAATTAAGTACATAGAAAGCCTGATTTTGAATTTTAAACTACTTTTTGAGCCTATTTTCATGCAGTACTACGAAAAAGCGAGAAATAGTTAAAGTTTAATGAGCCAAGAGCCTTTTTAAAGTTACCTAATTAGCAATAACCATACATATATTTCTAAATTTCCTGAAAATTAGCAGCCATAAAAAGATATTTCCTAAAAAGCAGTAAAAGTTTACACGAGTTTTGGATTCAGTTTACTGACGCTTGACAGAACATAAAAATTAGACAGCAGTATTTAATTGTAAAAGCAAGGTGGTGATGATGCATTCTTTTAATTTTAAAGGTGGTAGTTTCTGCATCATTCTGCACCACCTGGAAAATATTTTTGGGGTAATTCTTTTGTCAGCGTAAATGTTGAATGTGGTATTTAGTTTTTCGAGTGGGCTTGTATTATTTAGGTAATGATTTAAATATTTTTGATGGAAGATTTATTTAAATGTCAGAAAAAATGAGTGAAAATGCAAATTTAGATGATAACGTTGAAAAAGGTAGCGAGTTCCAACAGAATACAGAGACAGAAAGCCAATTTCATTTTTTAAGAAGCAGAAAAGTTGTACTACCTAAAGTCATTCATAAAAGATATGAAAGGCAAAGAAAAAGCTAATCCTGACAATATGGCAGACCTACTTAAGAATGTTGACCCCAAAGTCGTGAAAAGAATAGAGAAAATTAATTTTTTTTAAAAAGTAGCAGCCGCGGCTAATGCAGCTGCAGCAGTAAGCATAACTCAAGTTAATCCAAAGGTAGAACTTTTGTTGGATAATATGCAAGAAGTGTCAAGATTATTTTAAGTCGCAAGGTTATTCACATTCTGATCTTCATGTAATGGTCGGGCAAGTATTGAAAAGTGATTTTAAGTTGCGGTACTACACACGTGAACTTTTTAGAAAAAATACGATAGCAAGATGGTTCAAGAAAAAAATGAAAATTTTATACACACGCCAGCAGAAAATGGATGAGTCCCTTGAACAATAAGTGCATGAAATAGTTAATGTAGGAAAACAGGCTAATCCTACAGAAACGGAGGACATTTTGGTTACACGTGCAGTTGAAGGTCTAATACCTGAGTTACAAATTTGCATTGATGATAGTCATTAATCTCATAGAAAAGGCAGAATTAGCTGTCAAAGCAATTAAAGCCAAGGACAGGATGAATAGGATATTTACAAGGTTGCCACCAGTCAGAGGTTATTCAAAGCTTCATAATGAGCATCAATGTACTCGTTCTTCATCTTTTGCGGGTGGAATGTCGCAAAGCAAACCACCTCCGCAAAATCAAAGTCACAGTTTTTTTGTCAGTTTCTGAGTACAGACTTCAGGTTGACTCAGACTGAGGTAGATGTTTTAAATGTTCTGATATCGGTAATTTTGCACGGAAATGTATAAGGAAGCACTATTTAGGGCAACTTATTTTGTATAATTGATTATGGGCAAATTAGTATGAAGTATTTTTGGTTACGGCAAACAAACATAAATCAGTTTTAAAGACGAATTCATAGCTTAAATGGTTTATTTAGTCACTTGTTATTTATGAGTCATGATTTTTGCGCCAATTATTTTCTTAATTTTGTGCTCCCGACGGCAATAATTTAAAGAAATCAGATTTTGTTGGCAAACGTTGCTTTGCAGAATATTCCTTATTGACGCATAGCAGTGATTCTGGCATAACAGACAATTTGTTGAAATATTTGAAGCAAGATATGATATTTTTATATGCAAGGTAATACGTAATAATTGAGGGCAAAATTAATTGCGGTAATTAAATGTGGAAGGTCATCTTGAGTGTATGGAGAAATTTTCTGATTAGATGGTACCCAGCAAATCATGGCGTACAAGAACGAGTGAGGAAAAATATCTGATGAGTTGGTGTCCTAACAAGATCATAACTAGGTAGATGCATTTATTCAATGAATGAGATTGGAAAATCAAGCATATTTTTGGCCACATAATTAACAATGCTGATTTACTTTCTTGGTTACCAAATAGAATTTTTGAAGAGGCTGATCACCTTTTTGGAAGTTCTAACGCAGCATTTATTAAGTTTTCGCGAAAAGGACAGCTTGTGAGTTAGGAATTTATGAGTGGAGTGTGATTCAGAAAATTTGTGAGTTATTGAGTAAGAGTTCTAACGTGGAGGGGCCCCAGAATTCAGCTCAATCTTTCTGCGTAAAGATGAAATTCTGTACCGCTAAGTTTTGCCATTTTGTAATAGTGGATGTGTGAATGTATATGAAAGAGAAAGTAAAGGAATAATTTTGAGTTATTTTTACAATTAAAGAGGCTTAATTTAATGCATGTGATTTTGTTTGGAAAAAAGTTTTGTATAACGTCGTGCCCCTTCTGCGGCTCCGATGATACAAGAATAGTTAGAAAGGACACGAGTATATTTATACCTTGAGTACAATTTTGGTAAATGAGATACAGTGAGTTTTAAAAAGTTGGTTAGACAAATTGCATGCGTAATTTTGTTTCTTTTAAGTTGTGATGACTGTCAAAAATTTAAGCATGAGAATTTTACAGAATGTTTATTGGATAGAGTATCGCAGACGATAATTGTGGATTTTAATGGTACGTTCAGTTAAAGCGTAAAAATAGTTATGGCTTGGTTGCCTTTGAGAAACTACATTGTTGGATGGAATAGGAAGCATTTATACATGCAATGAGTAAACTAAGTTCTTACACTAATTGAAAGTATTATTTGTGGTATATATGAAAGTCTCAGATAATTTTTATGGGACAATACTCCTGTTTCGATTGAAAAATTTATTTATATGTGATAGGGGTAAAAGAATTTTAATAGTCGTATAATTGAAAAAAATCGTGGTGAAAAGACTTACAAAGAGGTAGAAAACCCATTTAAAATTTGTGAATACCTAACTTGATTATCAGGTACATTGAATCCAAAGCGTCATATCTCCGTCCTGAAACTGTATTTTTCTCTTGTTAATTTTGATTAAGGAAATGGCTCAAAAATAAATGCTGGTGATAACGATCCAGGTAGTGAAAACTCTCAAAGCAAAATGAAACTTTATTATAAGAATTATAAACATTTGGCTGGAATTCGTTAAAAGTGTAAATAGGCATGCTATTTCTTTTGTTTTTTAATTTCGTGTGATTTTGTATAGCTACAAATGTATCTCTCCCAGAAAACGTCGAAAAATAGGGTATTTTAAATACAAGGGTGAATTATGGCGTGATCGTTGGTAATGTAAACGCTTATAGTTTAAAAGTCGGTATATAAATGAGTTGTCTTTGGTCTGTACACAGGTATTGAGCAATTTTGAATCGAATCGTTGTCGAAAATTTTTTTTGTGTTTAATAGAAGGGCTTGGAATCTAAATTCAAAAGAGGCAAGTTGAAAATGTATTTTGGGTGTAAAACGAGTTCTATGAAACTTTTAAAGAGATCAATCTTGAAAGGTCACACACACATTGCTAATGATATTGAGAGTCAAGATGAGTTTTGTCACAACCGAATAATTGCATTAATCCAAATAACTTGAAAAATATGATACCACTTTCGATGTGTTTGTTTCTTATGATTGAAATTGAGATTTAAAATCAATTTTAGAGACAAGAGAGATTTAGGAATTTTTTCTGAAACAACGGATGAAGCATGCGGTTGAAACTCAAATTTTATATTATGATTGGAGAAAGATGAAGGCTTTGACGCCTGAAGAATTTACGTTTACTCTCAAAATGGGAATGTATGTACGTGTCCAATTCAAGATTGGTATAAATTCACATTGGTGATGAAGAAAGTCTTAAAAGTTTGCCTGTGATACAGAAAAGTTTTATACTCAGCATGTTTAAGTAACTATATATGTCACATGAAGAAAAATTTGAAATTAGAGATCTACCTCTTTGAATAATTATGCTGAACAAATATTTGCGCATGGGAAAGCCCAAAATTTAAAATTGTTATTGCATGATCGATTCGATTCGGTCTCAGAGTAAGAATAATTTGAACCTGTGATTATTATTGAAATATGTGAATGTGTCTATCAAACTGAAGATAATCATGTAGTTGTGTTGACTGATGTTTCTATATTTAATTCCGATTGTGATTTGATCATGGAAAATTATGATTTTGAAGACCATGGTATAGTGAGCTGCGATCTCACAAAAAGGTGATATGGATATATGAACAAACTGCCTATGCCGCAGACAAAATTGTATTTGATGAAATTGTATGATGAAAATGGAGTTAAAGTTCAAATTCAAATGTAAAATGCGAGCAATGAATTGAATTATGTGGTTTATGGACATGATAAGTTAACAATTGTACGTACATCTAAGAATAATGTCTATGAAAATGTTTGTTATGCAACTAGAATTACTTATGATCAATATGAAAAAAATCGGAAAATAATTTGTAAGAGCGAATTCATCAGTGTAAAATGTGGAGTACAGAAGCGACGAGTTTTACAGACAACTAAAGGCGTTTTAAGAAATTACAAGGATCAACTTAAAAAATTGACCCCAGGGGAGGGAGGATAGCCTATCTTTTTCAGTGGGGGTGGATATGGAGGAGTTGGTATTTGTATGCGTGAGATACACGCACACATAGTGATTATTCTGCGAGGTTAGGCTGATTCGAGGAGAAATGGATTGAGTTGAAGAGTACATAATAATATTATACGTGTAAAT
>JAHZMY010002312.1:0-10239 GCA_027743915.1 Seira sanloemensis | reverse complement strand
CACTATAGGGTACTAAAACTATCATGTTTCGATTACAAATAAGCTTATACTGTTACTAATATTTAATTATTATGCAATCGTAACATATATTTTTGGTTGGTGTGGGTGGGCTGAAATAAGCTGAAAGTTTTTTTTACCTAAAATTACAAGTGATTTTTTTTCTTTTTGTGATTGCGATAAATGCGATTTATTGCCCAAAGCTGCACAATTTTCAGACAAGTGTGAGCAGTAGTGAGAGTGAGACTTTCTCTTTTCAACTTTTTTCCTCTGTTTATTATATAACGACTTTCCTTTTAGCCCTACACTCAAAAATACAACAAAATTTAGAAAATGATCTTGATTGACGATACTATCACAAGAACACGAATGCAAATTAATTTCCAAAAACTTGTGCAGTTCTTGATCGCGGCATATTTTGAGAGAATAAAAGTAGCCAATAAATAACAAAAATTAATTCCTAATTTAGAAGTTGTATATAACAAAGTTGAGTGGACTGCCTACAACTCTTCTACTTTTGAAAGTGCTACAATAATAGATTCTTACATAAAATTATATGAAATTACCTTCCATTTGAATTTCCCTATTTGTAACGTAATCTCAATTTACCATCAGCGTGTGGGACTCAATCGGAGGCGAAGAGTCGTACAGAGTGTCCGTATCTTGCGTGGGCTCTCCCTGCAGCTGACATTGATTGCTGAGGGTGCCAGCGCCGCAATCACAAAAGAACCTGCAAACACATTTGATAAAGATCAGATTGGTATTGATTGAAAATGTTGATGCGTTCTAAAAAAAGTTGTATGCAAGACGGCTTAATTATCGATTATACCTGTCGTGTCGTATAAACTCAGTGTCATGTCCTGCATGACATGTCCGGATACAATTAACGCAGATCGCATTTCTATCCGTCGTATTACACGTCCGACATCTGTAAAAGTCATGCATAGGGAAGCTGGTGTACTTTGCGTGGGCTCTCCCTGCAGCTGACATTGATTGCTGAGGGTGCCAGCGCCGCAATCACAAAAGAACCTGCAAACACATTGGATAAAGATCAGATTGGTATTGATTAAAAATATTGAAGCGTTCTAAAAAAAAGTTGTATGCAAGACGGTTATCAATTATACCTGTCGTGTCGTATAAACTCAGTGTCATGTCCTGCATGACATGTCCGGATGCAATTAACGCAGATCGCATTTCTATCCGTCGTATTACACGTCCGACATCTGTAAAAGTCATGCATAGGGAAGCTGGTGTACGAGGAAATCTTGTACAGACACTGCCCATTTTCCACCGCCTTCTCCACAGCGTCTTGGTTGTTGAAGATTTTGTTCCCTTTTGAAATTCATAAATTACAAAACCATACCATCATAAGTGGGTCGCCAATAAAAGCTTGTACTTATTTTTTGCTTGAGAAAAATATGATTTATGGTACCTCTGCAAGTAGGGTGCACTCCGCTCGCCAAACACAGTCCACCAAACCGATTGTTGAAAATCTGATTGTGTTCCAAGGTAGCAGTCGCATTATTCGTAATCTCAACGCCTGCCGCCAGCCCGTCAAAAATCCGATTCCTCCTCAGGATCGGATGACTCTGGGTTGAAATGAGCACTCCCGCTTGCGCATTTCTGCAAATATCGTTCTCTTCCAGTACTCCCTTTCCTCCGTTGAAGATGCAAATACCGCCATCCCTCCCATCATAAATCTTGTTCCTCTTTAGAACCGGATTCGAATCCGTTTTGATCCACACTCCGGCCATCGCATTGTCGAAAATCTCATTGTTCTCCAAAACCCCTAATCCTCCATTGTACACCTATGGAATAAGTAATAATATATTGCAATTTTAAATTAACTAACTTAGTAAAGCTTCACTAATATTAATTGAACAAAATGTAAGTACAAACCAGAATCCCTCCGTTCTGACCACATGCAGTGGTCCACTGTGGGTGAGCAATTTTCTCGCACTTCGAGACAGTAGTGCTTGTGATGGGAGGCTGTGGAGCCGCCAATGTCGGGAGCGAACTTGAGGGTGACAAAACCAAGATATGAGTGGATCGCGCCTTCCATGAAGACAACCGTGGATTCCCTGTCCGTTTCGAGGACCACGTTCTCCGCGACGTTTCCAGGCCCTGCGCCGAGCAGCTCAACGTTCTTGTCAATGACGACGACTTCGTTCATGTATTTGCTCGCGTGGATGAAGATGAGCGCGCCATCGGGAGCGGCGTTCAGGGCGCTTTGGATCGTGTCAAAGCAGCGCATTTTGCGTCCCGAGAGATTGTCATTGTACATGTCCTGGAAGCCGGCTCGCACGTGCATCCCAGAGTAAAGCTGTTTGAAGGACTCTTTCCACGGGTTGTCGTACTCACTCTCGTCAACAGAAATCATTTCGTACTTGGCCGTGCCAAGACGGTACACTGGGAGATCGTATTCGAATAGCCTTTGGTACAGCGTTTTCCACAACTTGGAGTCGGTCGCGATACTTTGGAAGCGTTTGCAGACTTGAGACACGCGGCACAAGTCCTTCTCCTTGAGATAGCTAAATATTGTCAGTAATACTTCATCGGGCAGCTCGTACTGGAGGTAGTGAGCAGCAATGAGGGTGGTTGAGAGGCCGTCGAGGTTGATGGAAGTGCATCGTCGTGGTCGCTTCCTCGCGGGGAGGAGGCATGCCGCTGATGACACTGAGGTGTAAATGGTGGCAGTGTCAGTGGGACAGGAAGAGTGACCTGGGGGACTACCCGCAATGTAAGTGGGCGTCGGAGTGCCTGGCGTCGAGGATCTCGATGAGGGCCCAGAGCTCTCTGAACAGTGCCCAGAGGAGGAAGAACAGACTGTGGCGGATACTGATGCGGAAGAAGGGCCGGCTATTGAGCCGCAGCGCTCGGGACCGGGGCAGCCGCCTCCGGGATCTTGTGCGACGAGAGGAGGCGTGGGCCATTGGCTGCTACATCCTCCTCCTCCAGAACTGAGGACGTGGTTCATTCTGCTGGAGCTGGTACTGCTGGGGTTGGAACTGCTGAAGCTGGTGCTGCCAGTGCTGCTTCCTTCGGAGGAGGAGACGAAGGAGCTACCGGATGAGGTTGAAGCTGCGATCGGGACCGAGGATGATGTTGAGCTTTCGATTTGATGAGGAGATTTACGTCGGAGGTCGTATGGTGGCTGGTGAGTGGGAGCGGGACAGGAGCTTTGTTGGTGAGAGGAGGAACTACACGGTGTGGGCGAGGAAGACGCGGAAGATGAGCTGGGTGAGGACCCTCCGCCGCCGGTTGGAGCACAACCGCCGCTTATCCCACAACTTGTGGAGGCCGTGGAGGTAGAGGCGGAGCAACCTGGGTTACTGCTCACCATCAGCGGCACGGGGATTGCAGGAGCTTGTTCAACCCTGATTCCTTCCTCCGAACCTTCAGCTGAATAAACAAAAATGAATTACATCATTATTGACTTGTTAATTTTTCCTCAAGTCGTCGTAAAATTGTTATAAAAATATATAGTAGACTTACCCGGTGTAGAATTATTTGGTATGGATCTAGCGTTTAAAGCAGCTCGTCTCAAAGGTCGTCTCTTTGACCTCCGAGACCTGCTGGACGTGACCGATGCACTCGGCATCTTGCGGGAGGGTATTCGGGATTCGTAAAAGTCGAAGTTCGAAATCCACTACTACAAATTATTACTAATCACTTCACAAAACTTGTAATCTTCTTTCGTGTCACTACTTAGTTCTAGCCATTCCGATGATGATATCCAATCCTAAACCGCCAATAAACACTAAAATAGACCACCAATAAAAAAATTTGTCAATTACACACACATACGCACACCATCACAAAAATGCCGAATTTTATTTCCCATTAATTAAGAATAAATTTGGGGACAAAAGCCAAAATCAACTGTGCAACATCTGCTGGGTTTGTTGGGTGTAGCATGTCACACAAATCAAACTCAAGCCTACGTGCGAAATATGTTATTCAAGTGTAAAGAAATACAAATCAAAGATCAATTAACATTACGTGAATTATGACTTTTTCATTAGAGCTAATGTAAACAGTCATAAATAATTATTATTATTCTACTTACTTCTTAAACTCAAGCGGTAGACACACAATTGCAATTACATCGTAAACACAAAAAAGTTTTTTTTGACACCTCAACCTTGCACAATACAAAACTATTTTCTTGAATCAATCACACACACTACGAATTTAGTTGAACTTTGTGCGACTATAAAAAAAAAGCTTAACAGAACACAGAACTGCTCCCCTTCCTCAAACTCTTAATTGATTCAGTTCACCTCATATTAAAACTTTGAATAAAAATACGCCTTTTAAAAAGCCCCTTACATAAAAAAATGACGTCAGCATAGAACAAGCTGCAAAAGTGAACCCCTTCAATGATTGCTTTTAAGAGCGAGTACAACTCCCAACTAATTTTTTGATTGATTTAGTACAAAAACGAGCAACATTTTGAAAACAGCGAGATAAAACAATAATATGGTTTAATTGAAACAATTTTTAGAAAAAAACTCCTTTTTCTCTCTCTCTCTCTACTCGTATATACATTGTACATTGGACGATATATAGGGAAAAAGCAGTTGTCTGAAAGGAACAGAAGGAAGGGATTCTCTTGAAAAACGATGATGATGATGCTGATGAAAATGGTCTGAAAAAAGAAATATTAAATACATTGAATTGAATGTATTTATGTTGGCTCTTAAAGTCAGTCACACAAGCTCCATACCTTAACGTGCTTCTGTGAGAGAGCTTCGAACCAAGTGCTTTTATTACGTAAAAAGAACAATGGACATGTAAGTATGAGTATATACCCCTAACTTAAATGGACCAATGGAATGGACAAGAGAAGAAAGAAAATACACTCGGTTCGAGAGAGAGACTCGTCCGTGATCATTTTTTTATCCTTCTTTTTCTTTGCATAACCTATCCATATTATATTTTATAGTTTTGTCTCTTTTTTAAAAAAAATTGTACATGTTTGCTCAAGACCAGACGAGATATAAAAATGGGAGTACTGTATTATAATATCAATTAGGATCGAACGGTAATATGAGATTATTATGAGGTACATAAGTGAGCTAAAGGCACATATACTTATTATTACATATACATACATACACAGAGGGACAGATCTGTGAAATAAACTAAGTTTTAATAATCTTTTTATCCATCGATGCGATGATGATGTCTGAAAGGAACAAAGATATAAGTCCATGAGCTGAGAGCCTCACATCAGAATCAGAAAGAGTGTGTATAATAATAATGAAATGTATTATTTTGATTATTATTACGCATAGTCAAGTAGTATGCAATAGGTAGGAGTTTTTTGATGTCCATTTCTTCACAAAAGTAAGGATATTTCCCTTGTGGGCCAGACACCAGATGTCTAATGACGACAAGACATGTTCCTTTCCAAACTACTCCTTTAGCCGTCCCGGAGAGGAAGAGCCTGTAAAAAAGACAGATTTTCTCATATTTCATATACATATCATTTTTATATCATCATACCAAGTTTTTTTGTATTTTCATAGCTTGTAATTGTAATCACATTAGACTTGCGTCAAATTGCACTCGGAAAAATACAGAGAGTAAACAACAACTTATTAATAGCTTTGAATTATCAAAATGAAAGGGAAGTACATAAATACATGAGGTGATGAGGTCTAGAGGAATGTTGTGCATTTTTTCACCACTTTGGCTTTACTTGAAAGGGAAAAAAAGTTTTTCATATGTATGTGACTTAACTTGTGGAGAGCCAACAGCAATAGCAATGCAATGCCTTTATTTTTAATGTGCCTATTTAGTTGTTAAGTACTAAACCCATGCGACTCTCATTTAGCACGTTACACATTTTGGTAACTGCAAGTCGGAAAACATTTTCAACATTATTGTGCAAATATTTGCATAAGCATGAAAAAAGCTTGTCTATCATCCACATTATAGCACCTCTCTCAACATCATTTTCTCACAACTCTCTTGAATTGTTGGGCATGATGATAAGTACACCCATCCACTCAAGCACATTGATTATCGATATTATGATTATGATGATTCTGAGACTGTTATTCACTTGAGGAATTTTGTGGCAAGGGAAAAGGGAGACAAGAACACGACCTAAACAAGCAGCAATGGAAAGTGAACTTGTAATCGTAAGGAACTCTGAAAGATAAGGCCGGAGTTTTGGTAAATATTTGATTCTGATAAAAACCGGAAGTGAAAGTGAAAGCAAAGACACATCTTCAGCAGCAGCAGCAGCAGCCCTTTATCTGTCGATATGAGTTTACAAGTGTGAGTGATTTTTGGTGATAAACAAAAAAATATAGGCGACACAATGTATCACGACACCTGGGCTTGTTTGTAAACAAATATCTGTCAATCCCACGAGAATAGGATGTTAAGCAAAAGTGCATTAACTTTTATAGCCCTTGATTTATAACATCATTTTCATTTACGTTGAAGGGGTTAAAAGATTGTGATTTTAGAGGCAAAATGACAAGTGCTTCTGAGAAAGTCGCGGTCGGAGACAGTTCGCCGCCGCCACCACCGCCTGTAGCGCGGTTACAGCCAGTGTCTTCATTTGAATGTGGCTTATCATATGTGCCCTGTTTTATTCTTGCAACGCTTTTTGTCGCGAGTCTCTACGTATGGAAGGATAACAAACTGCCGAGGTGAGGGAGACTATAACAAGCAATCATGAATTTTAAAAAAATGAATTTTAATGGACTGTTTTTTTACCTCAGCAATCATCCAGAGACAATAAAACGACGTTTCGTCAGTATTTTCTGCGTCACCTTGATCTCTCCGCTGTTTGTGTCATACTTTATTCATCCAGACCTTCTCCAGGTTTGTAGCGATAAAAATTCTTAATATGTAATATGTAACAGTTACATCCGTAGCTGTAATCAAGGGTTTACTCATACTCATACTAATCATTTTTAATTTTAGGAGAATTCAATGTGGAAAATCCTTGGATTCCGATTGGAAGGTATACTACCAGCTATAGTGTTCCCTTTAATCTTGACTGCAATTCTATTCCTAGGACCGATAAGCATGGAGGGGTTCACAGGCCTTTGGAGTATATATTTAGGTAATTCATTCATCAACTCATATACAGTTACTTATATAAGTATCAATTTCAAGGGGTCAATTCAATTGACTGAATCATTCCACTTTTTTTTTCTTCCAGAACCTCGGTATTGGCTCTCTTACATGAAGGAGCTCGTCTGGATTCGGAACTACATTGTCGCCCCAATTTCCGAAGAGTTTACGTTTCGAGCCTGTATGCTCGCTTTGATTATCCACTGCACAAATCCCATTAGCGCTGTGTTTCTATGCCCGGTCTTCTTCGGCGCTGCGCATCTTCACCACATGAATGAGCAAATCAAGTTTGGGGTCAAGTGGCCCATAGCTTTAGCGACGAGTTGTTTTCAGTTTGGGTACACCTCCATTTTCGGTGCGTATTCCGCGTACTTGTTCCTCCGTACGGGTCACATTATCGCTCCCATCCTGGTCCACACCTTTTGCAATCACATGGGATTCCCCGATTTCGGAACCTTGCAAGTCATGCAGCCCCTGCAGAGGAAAATCAGTATAGTTTGCTTTCTCGTAGGCATTTTCCTCTGGGGCTTGCTGCTCGAGCCCATGACGGAACCATTCATTTACAAGAATGATCTCCCGTGGAGTTCAAACGTGTAAAAAAGATGATATTATTATATTATTAATGTTTTAATGTCGTTGAGTTTCTTTACAAAAAGTATAAACCTTTTTGATTTTATCAAATGTGATAAAGAAAGCAATGCGGCACAATAACGGCACTGACAAAATACAATGGTAACAAAAGGCAGTTAATAGTATGTAAGAGTCTGTGGAAAGAATTTCATATACGTAATTAATGCTCGTAATTATTTAAAGTCTAGTCAAGCTGTGCTTTTTCTCGATCTGTTGTTCACGAAAGCTAATAATAACAATACTCCCAAGTTGTTTTCTTCCCGAATAAAAACCAGTTTTATTCTGTATTTTTGGCACTAACGTGTGGCATTATTATATAATCTCCATAATTATTATGATTGCATAATTTATCTGTATAATTTACTTAAGTAAATATGCTGTAACACTTTGAGTTAAATAACAATTTAACAATGAGATGATAACTTATAATTTCAATTAAAAAAGTACTACAATACAATTAAGCTCATTTAAAAAACACGAAGCAATTGAAATGAAATCTTAATAAAAATGAACATTTTATATTGCACACATGTACTCAAGTACTTGCCCGAAGCTAAAAACTAAAGTACTTTTGGATATGGTTATAGCGTGATAGGTAAAATGCAAAATATTATATCACTTTGTTCTCTTCAGGTGAACAATAAAAAAGACTTTTTTTGTAATTCATATAATAAATATGTAAATCTTGTCTTTTCTTGTTGAAACTCTTTGGAATTTCCGTTATGCTTCCTCATCGTCCATTTGTAAGTGAAGGTAAGGATACTTTGGCGGCTCTTCGGCAGTCCTCCGATGGCGAACGCATAGCATGACTGGAATCGCAAAAACTATCAAGAAGGCTAGTAGACCACCCAACATCAAACCTTTGAATAGCAAAAAAAATCATGAGGTTAATCAAACAGTTTTTGAAGTTGTAATGCAATCTCGTTATGATTATGATGTGAGATTATGATATTGTTACTTTCGAACCTATGAAGGATCCACCGAGGTACTGCACAAATCCATCTGTGGCGCACTCCACACCCCAGTTGTCAGGAACCACGGGCTTTGTGATTCTAATAAAGTCCTCGATTGGGCACAACTGCTCACACCCCGGCAGCGTCAGAATGTAGGGCTCTTCTGTCGTATTTTTAAATCCAATCCGAACAAAATGCCTCGTTCCATTCTCATCCTTTAACAGTTCCACCAGTACAAGTGACGCATATGGAGGAGGAATCAGTTCGTAGAGATCCAACGAGTTGAGAAAAACGGCGACGGTGGTATCGTGAGCAGAATACATGAACAGCTTCCGACGCGCATCTAGCTTCCCGGAAACTCTATTATTCATATTCTCGAGCATTTCTTTGATCAAAGGGCCACCCTCCAAACGCTTCATTTCGGCCGTGTACGTTTTCATCTTGAAACTGAATGCTGTTAGGTAGTACACTCGCGGGTCGTTGAGAACCTGCTCCGCCCACTCTGGAATCTTTTTGTGGTAAAGATTCTGCAAATATTTGGAAGAATGAATAAAAAGAATATACAAACAATTTCTTCATGTGTCCCTCCAAATAAATACGAATTTTTTAAGCAAATTTTAATTAGTGAACCTCAATGTAGAGGACATCACGTAGGTAGTCCACTTGAGTTGGATCGTGGATGTGGCGCCCGGAATGATTCGATAGATTCTCGTACAAGTCTTGGTTCTCCTCGTCAATCTTACGCATCACCTCTGACGAGCGGAATGCTTTCTTTAACTGCTCGTAGCGTGGACAAGATGCATTTAACCTAAGTTTCTGAAAACACAAAGAAAGAATATAATTTGATTGNTGGATGTGGCGCCCGGAATGATTCGATAGATTCTCGTACAAGTCTTGGTTCTCCTCGTCAATCTTACGCATCACCTCTGACGAGCGGAATGCTTTCTTTAACTGCTCGTAGCGTGGACAAGATGCATTTAACCTAAGTTTCTGAAAACACAAGGAAAGAATATAATTTGATTGATATTTGCAGGTAATACACAATTGTGGAAAACGCACACATTTAAAAATATTTGTGCTAGGGCTTACATTGTCCAATGGACTGTAAAGGGAGTGAATAGGGATCGGCTGCCAGGTCAAGTTTTCGTTCCACACGCTAAAGTTGTCAACGGGTGGGTAAAGTCCTGCCAAGTTCGCCGATGCGCTCATCAGAGCCCTATCAACATCTGAGCTCTGCACCAGAATTTCATATGGAGAATAATCGCGCGAGATGAAACCGTCATATCGCTTCCGTATAAATTGACCAAGTTTGAAATGCTGCATTTTTCCTCGCTTTGTAGGAAACAGAAAAACAATTATTACAAAAGTCAATAATAGCATTAAACTAATGCGAATGTTTTTTTGCTAAATTTTGCAAACGGAATTTAATTTTTGTACCTTTGTAAGTTGTCCATATCCTTCCGGCCAGAAACTCTCGTTTTTGTAAGGGTCATTTGGATAAGGATCTATTGGGTTTCTGTCTCCGTGACGGAAGAGCTATGATAACATATGTATAATT
>JAHZMY010002311.1:0-12946 GCA_027743915.1 Seira sanloemensis | reverse complement strand
ATTTTGGATTTTGAAGAGTCGCCAAGCCATTAAGAAAGTGATTGGAAAGTGCTACCGTTGCAGAAGATTTGCTGCAAAAAATGTTGTGCCGGAGCCAGCGCCCCTTCCCCTCAACCGTGTCAATCCTGTGGAAGTGTTTGAAGTTGTTGGTGTTGATTTAGCTGGACCTCTAGTGTTGAGAAACGGAAAGAAGACGTGGCTTGTTATTTACACCTGTGCCGTGTACCGGGCCGTCCACTTTGATATTGTGAAAAGTTTGTCAACAACAGCATTTTTGAAAAGCTTGGAGCGTTTTGTGAAGAAATACAGGCGGCCGCGTGTAATTTATTCCGATAACGGAACCAATTTCCGGGGCTCTGACAATCTCTTCAAGACTTTGGACTGGGCTGCCATTCAACTCGAAGCAAATGTGAAAAGGATCGACTGGCGCTTTTCTCCAGTGATATCGGCCTGGTGGGGAGGCTGGTGGGAACGTCTCATCCGAACTGCTAAGGACCTGTTGAAGCGAACCGTTGGAAAGGGCACCCTCAATTTGGCGGAGTTGGACGAAATAGTTACAAGGATCGCAGAAGCTATGAACAAACGGCCATTGACCTACATCAGTGAGGACCCGAGAGATTTGGAACCTTTGACTCCCTACCTCTTTATACATCCGTTTGGAAATGTGTCTTTTCCGGAAGGAAGTCTTGGAGATGCAGAGAAGCTGAGAATTCGTCACAAGTACGTGCAAACTCTCAAGAAGGNGAAGGAAGTCTTGGAGATGCAGAGAAGCTGAGAATTCGTCACAAGTACGTACAAACTCTCAAGAAGGAGCTGACGAGCAGGTTCGAAAAGGAGTACTTGGCATTACTAGTCAATCGTCACCACAAGAAGGCTACAAGACAACCGGAGGTCGGTGAGCTTGTTCTCGTCGGAAGTGACACGAAGAAGCGCGTGGACTGGCCGTTGGGACGTGTGGTGGAAATACTTCCGGGAAAAGACGGTGTCTGTCGTTTGGCGAGAGTGCGAGTTCAAGGGGGAGAATTGGTGAGATCCGTTAAGCGACTATATCCCTTGGAGTTGGATACAAAGGATCATGTGGAAAAGGAGATTCGACGCAAGACGACTGTGACGAGATCGGGGCGTGTCGTAAAAATGCCGACAAAATTTAATTAATTTGTATTTGTGGCCAAATGGGACTCCTAGCTTTGTTTAATTTGGAGTTGCACGTGGTTTTTTCCTCCTTTAAAATTTAGATTCCGTTAGGAAGGAGGTTTTCCCACGTGCCCACCTGAGCTGTAAATTTTTAAATACTTTCCAAATAATTGTTAGATAAAAGTTTCCCAACTTTCATCGTGGGGAGAATGTTAAAATTGTTAGATTGCATTATATACATTATTGGTCTTAGAATGCCCCGCTGTTTTTTTGATGTAAATGATGCACGGGAAAGGTGAGAAAAGGAAGAAAAATATTCATTGATTCAGAGTCAAGTTTGGAGTAGTCGATCGATCGAGAGATTTTGTAAGTTTCTGGAGTAGTGGAATTTTGGAGAGAAGGAATTTTACAAATTGAATAAATTGGCCTAATTGATAAATAAAAGCGATTGAATTACTCGTTAAAAACTTAAAAGCCTGTTCAATAAATTTGCTGCAATTAAAATCTGATAATTTTTGTGTACGTTACCTCCATTTTAATTTTGCGAACAATTTGAATTAGCACATTTTAGCGTGGCATAAAACGGTTAGTTTTTGCTTTCGCAACAATGGCTCGACCCAAATTTAATATCAAAATTTTCACTAAATGCAATAAAACTAGTGGAAAATAATGCAATTAGAAATTTAATATCTTCAAATCAATATTTGCTGTCAATTATTATGAAAATTCCATCAACTATTATTGTCCGACACAGGTCACAGTTCGTCTTCTTACACCCGCTGCCAATACGTCGACCACGAAGTCCAGCAAGGCCTCAAATACAACATCGGCTCCGATGGTGGCGGTCCCCAAGGTCGACCAAGTTGCAAGACGCCCCCACTCTTACTGCAACCGATAGACAATACGATCTGCAAAGGCAACTTTCAGCGTCCTACCGGAAACATCGACAAAGCACAGATCGTCCTACCAGGAAACTGTCTCCCGGAAGACTATTCCGGAGACTATTATGACCGTCGGCTAATCGTCTATGATCAGATGATGAGTCCTCCAGTGGCGACCACCTGTCCTGGAGACAGTGCACCTACGAGGTTCGACGAGGAAGTCGTTTATGTCGCTCTCCTCGGCAATGACACGTTAGGAAATGAGAGGTGGACAATGAACAATATCACCTACACCACCGACGGAGTGCATGTCCCTGCCATTCTCCGAGTGACTTCGAAGGAGAGAGTGCCAAGGAACTTTGTGCCTCAGCGTCTTTCCTTCCTGAGAGACATTCAGGTCGTCGTCAATAATTTGAATGACGGTGCTCACCCGTTCCATCTTCACGGCCATACGTTCTGGGTGATTGGAATTGGAGCACCAGGACAAGGCCCATTTGACCCTGTGAGGGATGAGTGGGAGCTGAGGAGCTCGACTCCCATCAGAAGGGACACAACGCATGTCAATGAGCAGTCGTGGTTGGTTCTGCGGTTTACTGCAGATAACCCCGGGGTGAGTAATAGTTGTTCAAATTTCCTTATTTATTTTGCGCCATTATGTATTACGTGTTGGGGTTTATTCTAATCAGAAATTTTGCGGTAATTCGCATTTCTGGATTTTTAAGGTTAGGAGTAGTGTTTGGAATCAGGGCTCAGAGATCGCGGCCCTGCAATTTAATTTAAAAAAGGCAGCGATTGTACTGGAATTTTGAGATTTCCTTGAAACTGAATCGATTTTATTGATTTAATTGTTATCTTTTGTTAAATGCCAAAATAATGCGTATTTTTGTGTATTCGTCAATATTGTGCAAATTGTTAGTTTGCAAGCTTGCAAATTGATGCAAGTTGGATTTCAGGAAAATATTCAGAGTCATGAACGCAATTTTTCCCAGATCCCTGAATCAAAGCTGAATTTTTGAGATAGTTCTGATCCCCGAATCGAAAAACTTGTGCATCCCAACCCTGTCCCGAGATTTTCCTCCTTGCCTTGTTCTGAACTCTAGTTTGGAACGAAGTTTTTGTTTGGTTAAATGAACAATACCATTGTTAAAAATGCTACGTGAGCTTCAAATATTTACAAGAACTTAAACGAGCACAATATTATTCATTTCATGACATTCGACAACAATTGGAGGTGATGCAGCGATTCGAATATTTATAACGCAACAGGAAATGCTTTTTGGTATAAATGGATAGTTCTGGCGTATACTCAGCTTAGGCAATGAAGTCAAGTTTTTAATCTACCTCTACTTAAAGAAACAGAGTATTGCAATGACAGAAGGCTGCATAGGTTTACACCAACGCTACTTTTTGATTTCTTATAGTCATTGCTAATGTTAACAACTGGATTGAATTTGGTTTTGAAGCAATTTGACATCTTCGTTCAAGGTATAACCACAGAATTATGCACAGTTTCGAACAAGACGTACGCGGAGAGGGTGTGTTTGCTAAAACTTTTATGCTGTTTTAAAACTTTGAGGTGGCTTTGAGTTTAAATCATTTGCATTTTTTCACGTCGATGTTTGCAAATTGAAGTTTGTGGTAGAGCTAGCTAGATTTGTTTCGGGAAAAGAACTGGTTTCTGTGATTTGTTAAAATGTGCAATATTGAAAGCAGATGAAAAGGATTCCGGCGAAGTCTTGTTTTTCAAATTAGCAGTCAAAGGTATTAGCCAAATTTGGAAACTTGTGTCAATTATGTTCCACTCACACACTAGAAATTAAACCCTGTAAGCGTTTCTTACAGGGTATAATACGCGAATATGCCTGCCAGGCAGGCATATTCGCCTGCCTAGCTCCTACTGTCAGGTTATATTTGATATCGTATTAGCAATGAGATTTGTGGTTTACTTCCCATGCCATGAGCTACTTGAGCTGCCAAAATAACAAAATTGTAAAAACGTTTCTCACTGCCTTCAAAATACATTTCCTACAGTGATTGATTTAAAATTGTACTCTTAGAGGAAAGAACGCAAGGCACAGGCAGCGAGTCACTGTGTACAAGCTGCCCACAACTACCATTTAAAAAATTCAAATTTGACTAGCGCTGGAAACTATTACCATTACCGTAAGACATTGTGTAACAACGCTTAAGCAGTGAAAAAACTAAATGACAATTTTTTAAACAGACTTGGCTTTTCCACTGTCACATAAATTGGCACCTCGAGCACGGTCTCGCCTCTGTCTTCGTTGAGGCTCCGGAGCAGGTCGTCTGCAAATACCAGATTCCGCAAGAGACACGACGCGTCTGCGAAAAGAACCGAGTGCAAGTTGACGCCATGAAGGGTAAGACGGGTCAAGGCGGTGGGGGCGGTGGAGGACCTTGGTCACCCTACTACTCCGACATCTGCTCCGAGGGCAGCGCCAACCCCCTAGGCTCATTTCCTCCAATGCATGCCCATATTCACGCCGGGGGAAATGAACTTGGCACAAATGCTGGGCTAGGAAATCGCAGGGATGGATACGACTACAACCACGAGCCGCCAATTCGCAATAATTATGAGTATTTTCCTCCAAGAGCTCGACAATATTTCGAGAATTCAGAACCTCTTGAGGACGACCCAATGCTTCACCAGTACACGGAACCACCGCACTTCATGGCGAAGAGGAAGGTGAACTCGTCTAGCAAGACAAAGTTGAGTAGGCGAAGACGTCTTTTGATGTGAATTTTTGTTATATTTATTTTTGTTGTTTGTTGATTCTTGAACAGAATAATATTGTGTGATGTAAAAAATGTGAAAATTAACCTTACAATTATTTGAACATAGTGCTGGCACCGGAAGTTAAGTAAGCTCGTGTAACAAAAAATAACACATGTCAAGCTGCAAATTGCGATCGGTAGTTGTTTCCCCACGCGCTGATGAATTTTGCTTAGTGAGGCACCATTTGTTTTCCCATTTATTTTCGATACTTGAATGGCATTCTGGCAATAAAGAAATATTTTCCTGCGCATAAAGAGATCATCCATAAAAGACGTCACGCTAAAACCCGTTTTGGACCTCCTACCTCCTCCTGCCACACTCATATAAATGGGTAGAATAGGACATTTCAAAGATGTCTGTCACGGACTCTCTCTCCGATTGACATTCTTTATGGATGGCTCTGCAATAGCATGAAAGTCAATTTTTTCCAGATTTTTGTGGTACAAACAACAGACCGCAGCGTGTTTTTTGGACAACGGCTGCCGCAGAACTGTTCCAACTCTAGCACGACCTCCCGCAAAGTGCGAAAGAGGCTTTGATAACCGCAAGTTTAAACATTATCAAACGAATCGAGTTCTTCAATGATTTTGCCAGTCAAATTTCCAATCTTGCACTGCCATGCTCTTGACCGGGGTCATGGTGTAACTTAATGTAATTAGGAAAATTTTTAGAATACCTGGGACACCTATAAAATGAAATGCACAAAGGTATATTAGGGATAACCTCTTCCCTAATTTTTGCAAAGTTCGTACCAGTACTGGAATTAGGGGAAGCACGAAAACTGCCCTACCGAAAACTGTCAGAGTGAAAACTGCCAGATACGAAAACTGCCAGTGCAAAAACTGCCGGGTAGGAAAACTGCCAGATCAAACTTGTGAAAAAATGCATATGATATTAGTAAAATCTTAACTGGCAGTTCTCGTAATCGGCAGTTTTTGCAAAGGCAGTTTTCGTACCCGGCAGTTTTCGTACCTGGCAGTTTTCGAACCCGGCAGTTTTCGCACCTGGCAGTTTCGTATGTGGCAGTTGTCGCCCTGGCAGTTTTCGTGGAACCGAATTTGGATATGGTTTACAGTAAGATTGCATAAAGTCCTTATTCGTTACGACAAAATCCATGTTTCTATCGATATTACAAAACACGGTTAACATATCTGCATTCGCTATCTAACGAGTCCTAGAAAGGGCGCGACATTTAGGCAGGCCGAAAATTTGTATGCTTAAAATTTCATTTATTACTATCCAAAAGACTTAATCGAAGAATTACACCCTTGGTTATAAATTCATAGACCGATTTCATTTTTCGAAATGTAGCAATTAATTCTTATAGCTAGGAACAACAATCATTAGTGTACTTTGCAATTAGGCGTATAATATAGATAGTATTTCTGCAATGCCGTTTGCCAAAGACGAAATCGATTTAATCGTGTTCCGTAGCCTTCTACTCCGACTCTTCGTCTTCAACCGCAACAGGACGGACCTTCATTGTTACTCGTTTCAAGGAATATTTCACACCACGGAACGAGTTCCAAATAGTTCCAATGTTACTGGTTGTAGTATTTCCGTTGTAGATGTAACGGCCATTTAGATTTGTCTATGGATTGACAAGTGTTAATTGATTACTTAGTGTTTACAGTCAATAATTGGTAAGCTTGAGCTTACATAGTATGAATATGATCCGCCGTGCCACCAACCGCTATGATAGTTCATAGCAAGATTTGACGAAGTCCCGTCATTGTCATTGTCAATGGTAGAAAATTTCATTCCATTGCTGTATACCAGGTTATCGACTGTAAATACAGAAGAAAAGAATAGTTCACCTGGTGTGCTGTGTGCACTCGTTTGGTGTTCATACCCGCGTCTCCGCTGTAACCGCCAACACTTAGCTCATAATGGTAGAGTGGGCTTCCGATACGAAACAAGCTGTAGTTGGCATGAGCTGTCACGCCATCCCAGTCCATCAAGTCAATACGAAGTTCAGCGTCCTCACACTTTGTGAGGTCATGAATATGTTTGAGTCCTATTCGTTGTCAAATAATTTAGAGTGTTAAACGTGGGATCGAATTTCAAAATTACCTACTTCAGTTTTCCAAAACTGTTCTTTGAAACCATTTTGGAAACACATTTGAGTTATGGACAAATTAGGTCAATTGAATAAAGTATGCGCTAGTAAATAACACGCGCTTTTTATGAGAGCTGAAAGGTGGAGGTAAAACTGATCTTAACGCTGCTAGAGGCATTTCGCCTACCTATTTCTGCACCTCTTACCAAGCCAGTAACTTTCGTTGTCTCCCCGGACTCCGAAACCGTTGACGTAGTCATCCCATCCTCTGTAAAAGTCAACGGTGCAGTCATAGCTGGCCGGTTCGTGTCGTCTTTGAATAACTGTCCAAGCTCCGCCCTCGTCGTCAAATTCACAGTCCGCCTAAATAATAACAGCATCGTGTCGTGTTTAGGTATTTTAGAGTTCAACATAAATCTACTTTTGAGCATTGAGACGTGTCTATTAATACCTGAATTCCACGCTTGGCAGATTTTGGAAAGATTGTGAACACCCCGTTCTGGAGGATAGTTCCCTTGGCATTCCGTTGAATGTCGTCACAGCTACGCGGTCGTTCTGCTGTTTGAAATGTAACGATGTAAAGTAAATATTTTGGGAGAGTTAATACATCGGCTTACCTGTAACATTCGCCGCAATACATAATGCAGCCGCTGCCAAAACAAGAACGCCACAGATGTGAATCTTCATGGCTGAAAAAAAGTTATTGAGTTTAGGTAGGTGTTTTGTGATAAATCACGATCAAGCGATTGATGCAGGTGATGGCCTGGGAAGGGATTTATATATGCAACACACACGTCAGAGCATTTTTGGATCAAAAAGTGCCGACGTTTTGCATTATTGTGATGATTGGCAGCATGCATCCGCCAAAAAACGCCGACTACGGATGCATCAACTTTGCAACGGACTTCCACTCCACATATTTGTACACTTCTAATAAAAAAACCCATCCACTTCAGTTATTTAATGTTTTTTGTATGTCCGAGTGCGCTCCGCCCTAACAGCTTTTTCATGTTGATGTCAATTTAACTTAAACTTATAAAATTTACCACCGCCTATTCGGAACAACGTGGCTTAGTTTCCGAAGTGTCATTTCTTCCAAGAACGGGGATTTTCTCAGACAACTTTAAAAAATAATAATGTAAACTGTGCAGACGATGATATTTTTGTGTAAAATTTTATCAAATATTTTAATCAATTATGTTCATCAAAAATTTATTCTTGGTTTAACTTACATAATCTGAGCTGAGTATATAAAAATTATTGTGTAAAAAAATGATTTCGTAACCACGGGTGCTTACAGAGTTAAAATTTGCAAAATTGCATGTCTTGCGGTAAATCATACGAGGTCCCCTTAAATTCCAGCCGGAACAAAACTAGTTGGTGAAACTCTAAACGAGGAACGAATTTTAATCTTTGTATTTATGAATTTTGATTTTAGATTCTCATTAATAAACATTTTAAAGTAATTGCACCCTTGCAGCGGATGCTATAAAGGAATTGACGCAATGTAGGATGCATATTGTTGTGTCAAAACTTAGAAGAATTTATAAACAAATCCCTAATCGTTCTTTCATATATGATAGCTACGGACGAAAATACACAAACCTTACATTACATGTAAAGAGAGGCAAACTACTTATAAACATAAACGACATTCACTGACCTACTCCGATATTCTTTTTAACTGTGGGGCCACAATGTGAGAAAGTCCTAACGCTTTAAACGTCACCCTATTTTGCTTATGTTGAATTCAAATTTTCTAGTAAAAACACGATAACATTTCGAAGAAAATATTGCTACCGCCAGTACCACGCTACTAATAATTTGAGCCACGAATATAAATAGTTCGAATGATTTAAATAGGTTTAGTGTTTAAATGGGAGAAAATCATTCAAAGCAATTTCATTTGGTTTCGTTAGGGACTCAATATGACCCGCATAGAGGCATATAGTTCTTCAGAATCTTACGAAGAGTGCACTAAAAGCTTCACTTCCAATTATTGATGAAACTTGCCGCAAGGCGTTTAAAAGGTTCCACGAAAACTGCTAGGGTGAAAACTGCCAGATACGAAAACAGCCAGGTGCAAGAACTGCCAATGCAAAAACTGCCCGTACGAAAACTGCCAGATGCGAAAACCGCCAGGTGCGAACACTGTCAGTTAAAATTTTACTAATTTCATATGCATTTTTTTAAATTGACCTGGCAATTTTTTGTACCCGGCAGTTGTTGTACTGGCAGTTTTCCTACTGGCAGTTTTCGTACTGGCAGTTTTTGGTAGGGCGTGCTCCCGTTTAAGACATTACGCTTTTTACAAGCGCTTATAGCATGGGACTTAAATAAAGCTTTTGGAGTAATTTGTACATGAGTGTATGTGCAAACAAGCAGCAAAACGATTTTTTGCAGCTCTGTTTGATACATTGCTTAGAACGTGCTTAGTCACGTTAGGATTAAAATATTTGAATGCCATGATCTGACGAACATATATTGCTTTTGAGATTCTATTCCATTTATAAGCTTAAGATTGTTTTAGTTTTTGCTCATGGCTCAACAAAGTCTACCGTACAGCATGTTTTTATTTTTTTGGTAAAATATTTCAATCGGGGTTTCGGTTTCCTTTTTAGTTTGTCTCACAAAGCACAAACTAAAAAAATCACATGACCCCTCTTTGTAGTAGTGAAACTAATGTTGTGCGCATTGAATTTCTTGGTACAAACATTATGGTTTCATGAGACTATCTTAATTTTGTCGGTTTTTTCCATAGCAGAAGATGCAAAATGCGTTACATGGTATTATAATATACGTAGTTATTTTGAAAACATTTAAAACATCGTTTCAATTTTAACAAACTTGCTTGCATAGCGTTTGTAAATTGGCAACAAACAAAGATTTCTAAGAATGTAAAAATGAGGGCGTTAAATTTTCCGAAATTCAGCCGATCCACTCCAGTTATGCATGAATTCATCTTTCGACATAAAGAACTACCGTGAACTTCGAATGTGCTAGCATATACTAGCAGAAACAATTACTATGTTGGAAAAAAGTCTCATTACGAAAAAACGGGTAATGTGAGATGAATTCTGGTTTGTTGGGCCTTTTTTCTTGGACATTCATGAATAACAAATTTGAAAAGAAATACTTTGCTGAGAAAATGATAGGTCGACTTCGATTTCAGAATCAGACCCAAGGGTTGAAACGGTGCTGAATCAGCGAGTTTACCAGAGAGCATTAGAAGTGCCATACTTTGGTGATTACATAAGATGCAGGAAAACGAATCTTTAATCGGATAAACTTAGCTAAGTTGCTTTACGTAACCACCAAGGAATGCGAAGTGTATTGTAATACGTTTTTAGTTGCGGGCACATTTTTCCAAATCAGTTGCGATTAGAAAATACATCATAGACAAAAAACATCTATGGTGAAAAAGATTTTCTGATTATGAGGCCGAGTTTTACTGACTACATTTTATTTGCTTTATTGATACTTGACGTGTGCGACAAAACAAATTTGGATAATACACGCGTCACGTAATTTACACGCATTATCTGACAAAATGAAATTGAATTGGACCAGTTGGAGTTTTAATCGGAGTCATTGGATTCTTCCTCATCTAGCACAGCCAGAGGGCGAACCTTCATCTCCACACGTTTCAATGAGTAGTAGTCCCCACGCCAGTTATACCAGGTTATTCCAACAATTCCAGTCGTTGTATTCCCACCGTAAATGTACCTTCCGTTTAAGTTGGCCTTCGCAATCGAATAAACAAACCAATGATTATGGATGCGGTATTTTACATCAACTATAAACTGGACTAATTCTTATCTGACTTACATAGGCTCAGAGTCAAATATATGTATGTAATCAAGGGCTTTTACGTAAAGTATTATTAAGTGAATCTCTTGTAAGGAACTTTTACTTATGTTCCCGGAGAAGCCGCCGATAGTTAGCTCGTAACTGTACAGAGCACTACCGACACGAAACAGACTATAGTTTGCCTGTGCCTCATTACCGTACCAATCCATGATGTTGACACGGAGTTCGGCGTCTTCGCATTTCGTCAGGTCATGAATGTGCTTCAGTCCTGCAGTGTTTTCAATGCATTGTTAATTAAACACGTCATAAAATTTTCATTAGCTCAAAAACTGAAATCGAAGGGCATTTCAGGGATTGGAAATAAGTTCTGTTATTCAGTCTCACCAAGCCAGTAGCTACCGTTCTCTCCCTGCACTCCAAATCCATTTTCATAGTCGTCCCAACCTCTGTAAAAATCCACGGTACAGTCGTAACTTGTTGGCTCATGCCGTCTTTGAATCACTGTCCAGGCCCCTCCTTCTTCCGAAAAGTCACAGTCCGCCTGTTATTAAGAATCCGGCTTCAACAAATATTTGCCAGAAAAAAACGTACTTTGGTATGAATAACTCGAGTAAAGCGATACCTGGATTCCGTGTTTTGCAGTCTTTGGGAAAATTTTATAAACGCCGTTATTCAAGATGGTGTCTTTGGCGTTTCTCCGGATATCGTCACAACTTCGGGGCCGTTCTGTGAGTTATATTGAACGTCGTAATTTATGTAATTTAGAAATTTATAACACAACCCTTTGGATTACCTGAGAATTCTGCAGCAATGCTGATGGCTGCTGCTACCAGCAAAAGGATACTGTTGATACGCGCGTTTTTTGCCATGGTCAATTGTGGAGGCTGAATTGTGTTGATTAAGGCACGGATTGACGGGTGATTGATGCACCCTAGAGCGTGTAAATGCGCTTATATATGTCAACAATGCGTCAACATTTTGGTAGATCAAAGCAGCCGAATGTTTTAATCTGATGATTGACAGTATGCATAAATCCAAAGCACCGTCTGCAGTTGTCTGAGTGCATTATGTCCACGTAAATGGAAGATGAAAGGAGACCGGCCACTTGCGTTTCACCTTCTCATAGATTTTTAATGTAGACGAAAGCTGATGAAACATTAATCTAAGTAATTTAAAATCAACTAATTTAAGTTATATAAATTCGTAAAGTATTTTGGTTTTTGGGGCTGAATCAGAGTTTAATATTTGTGCATGAGCTTCAAAACTCTTACGAATTTCACAGAAGCAACACAAAAGAGGTGAAGTAATGTCATTGTGGTGCAAGGACGGGCGTGCGGTATTACCGGCGGTACACCGCTACCGCCGGTACCAGTTGTTCAAAAGCACGATACGGCATACCACTACTGTTACCGCAGACTTCACGTGCCAATTCCGCATGCCAATACCGAAGATTACGCGCCAATACCACATACCGCTACCGGACATTCCACGTACCAATACCGCATACAACTACCGCAGAATCTACGTGGCAATACCGCATACCGCTAACGCAGTCCGCATTAAAACTCCGCCACCCTAACGTAGGTCAAGAAATACCGCATTTTTAAGCACAGCCGTCCATTCAGCATTTATAATTCCTCCAGTTTAGAGACGTGGCATACTGACAAGCCCCTCACACTGTTTACGAAAAACGTGTTAAAACAGCATGGAATAAGCACTAAAATTTGCAGTAGACATCATTTATTAGCTGTAGCTGAAAACATTTTATCACTTTTTCTGGCGGATTTCAGTGCAAATAAAAATTGTCTAGGTAGCAATATCGATACCGCAGACTCTAAGTGAAATTACCGCTACCACATATCACTACCGCAGAGTCTGCATTAAAATACCGCACAACGCTACCGCAATATTTTGGACTGCCCATCCTTGGTGTGTTGGATACGCCAAAATAAAACTGCTAGTGCAAAAATAGCTCTGTACAAAATGTTACGAAATATTTTGAGGTCCCGATAGTAGCCAGTTTTCGCCGACATCATTGATCAGTCAAAAAACATTAAACTGGATTCCAGTACAATCTGCTATCTAACCGTTAGGTTTTTATCATTACCGTTCGGTGAGTGTGATTTTCGGTTACAAAGTTGTGGTGCATCCAGCATCGTTTAATATACCGTATTTCCTCTATTTAGCGCCGGGGCGTAATTTTCAAACTTGCCTCCTCTGAGGGAGGCGTTAATTAGAGGGAGGCGCTAATTTGAGGGAGGCGTA
>JAHZMY010002310.1:0-11735 GCA_027743915.1 Seira sanloemensis | reverse complement strand
CAAATCTAAAGGTTTCATGACATATAAACCAATGTGGATAGGTCATTATCAAATATGCAATACAATTTGTGCCTAGCAAAGAGGGTGGAACGGTTCAATACGCCTAATTTCAAAAACTCAGGTCCCATAGCAAATCCAAATATATAAATTTAACAAACGTTAGCTTTGAGCGCATATTGGGTCACTTAGAAACCATGAAAACGGAGTTTTCACAACTTTCATACCGACTAGACCGGGCACACGCAACTAGTTTTAGAGCGGAATTGCAACCTTCTTTTGTTTCTGCTACGGTAGTCAGATCAATCCACTTTCATTGTAAACTGTGTTTGTGTTGTGTAACTTTGTCTCACAACCATCTTTCTTCTTTGTCTTGAAGCAACTTACATTTCCTTTTTACCTGGAACAATTCACGCCTTCCTTTTGAGTACCAGCGGACATGCGTTTGGAAATCATGGAACAGTTGTGAATGTGACAAAGACAAATGACACGAACTATTATTGGCCATTCATACACAGCCGACCACGGATCATAGCTTGTGCAGGCGCGTGCCTTAATCCGACATTGTTTCGCACTTTAGGGGAAATATCTTGTGAAAAAATATATTTTTTGCAGAGTATCAAACTCCGCAAAATCATATTTACCGTCGAAAAAATAAATACAGTAGCTCTTGCCTGCGGTAAACAATTGTATCTTCGAATTCAGTATTCTTCTACAAGCATATTCACACTCTAGTTTTTTGCTACAATATTACATGTAGTGCTCCAATTTATCCTTTTGATCTCTCATGTTGAAAGTTACCACTTGTAACTTCAGAAAAATGCTAAATCGCCGAAATACATTCTCCAAGAAAATTAAAGTTTTCGGGGAAACCTGAGGGAAAAAACTCTTACTTTTCTTTTGCCACGGGGTATTGCCTTTTGTCTGTGGCTGGGTTTTGAAAAGCGGTTTCATAGCTGAAGAAAACGTGTTTGTTCGGGAATGTTTTTGAAACTGGAAGGTTATGACCATTTGTGGAACCATGAAGTCGAGGGAGCGTGCAGATTTTCAAGAAAAAAACGTATGAGTTTGCGCTTCGGTAAAAACAAATCTTGTTGTTGCCGAAGAGTTTCCAAAGGACTTCTCATAATGTGTCTGGACAATATGTATATGGGGAAGGTAAAATATAAGCAAACAAATATATGGGTGATAGCTTGAGAGAGTTTTGTAAATTGTGCTAAACTGCATAAAAGCTGTCCCTGTAGAAATCATTTGGAATCATAAATTTATCTAACTAACATAAAATATTACATCTAGTACATTCTAATTTTCCTCGCAGTACGTAAGTTGAAAGTATAAATATGCGCAAATTATTTTTACCAATGTAAGAGAAATATAGTTAAAATCAAAGTAATCGTCCCATCAAGATTATTGGAGCCAGAATCCATTTCAATACGACTGCAGATTCCAAATGTGTCTTGTTAACATCGAGGTGCAAGTACTTGTGACCAAACTGACGTATACTATAATACTAAATACATTTAAGGTTGAAGACAAAAAAATTGTAGTCGTTAAAAATATCGGTAAAATCCAGTGTAAACCATTTCGGATCGTGCAACGTGCAATTCTCTATTGTTCATTGACCAAAGCTGTCCAAAGTTCCAATGCTGCATTACACATTGTAAAAAGTTGGGAAAACCAGTTTCCGGGGCATTTCGAGACAAGTAAAGGAATTGATGCAGCGTAAGTTTGGGCACTTTTAGACTTTTCCCCGGAGAAAACAGGTTTCCTACTCCATTCGGGAAAGCTTGTAGATTTGAAAAACTTAGCACTATTAATAGTGCAGGTTGAGCACGAGCACCGTCTAACAAGGAAGATAACACGTTGTCAACATATGTCCAGGGATTTGAACAGGATTTGCATGAAGATTAGCATCGACCTACTTACTACGTAGTACGTACTAGTGTTCGGAACAGGACAGGGACGCGCAAAAGTTCGCTTCAGGGATTAGAGTCGTCCCACAAATTCAATTTCAACTCAGGGATCTGAAGACAATTCAATTCAGGACCCTCAATTCCCCCCCGAAATCCCTGAATTCCAAAATGCAGGCTTAAAATTCAACAACATGCGCAAAATTTTCATTTTTTAGCATTTTGGACCTGAATAGGTATGTCAATATTTTCTGACGAAAATCCAAAAATATGAATAATTTTGGCCTTAAACACAAGATAACAGTTAAAAATTCACTAATTCAGACAAATATTTTGAAAAAACAAACTCTCAAGTTCGGGGATTGAATTCTCTGGAGGGCAGGGACCCATGAAAAAATCAATTTAATTTCAGGGAAATCTCAAAACTTCTATTCAATCCCTGCCCTGAATCTCCCTGAATTGACATTGAATTGCAGGGCTATGATCGATCCCTGCGCCCTGATTCCGAACACTACTACGCACGTAAAACATTGTAAGCAAGCGTAAGGAGAAAATCTTTCTTCTGACGTCTACCACCAGCATTCCAGCATTTAAGGACAGTAGATCAAATAGCAAAATGTACTAGTCTATTTTTTTCTTACTCGCAACTTACGAAACTACTTGACGTTACCAAAGCGAAAATTCATTTAAGAAAAACTAATGAATAACGGATGATAGGCATCGTTACAATAAGAATTATCCAGAATTATAAAGAATTACAGCTGCAAAGTTGGTTTCTGAAAACGGATGCTATTCAGCAAGAAAATGTCTCCATAGTTTTTTTGCTAATTCTGTCTTACTCCTTCCAATTACAGTTCTCCGCCCGGTGACCCGCAGAGCCGTCTCAGTGTCCGTCTGCAGCCAAGCGGATTAGCCTACTCCATCTTTGTGTACGCTCTTTCTTATCCTTAACAATATTTACTGGTTTACAGTTTACATGTTTCAATATTTGGATAGGAAGTTTCTTTCATATCTCAGATCCATTTTCGTTGTTTATTTGTTTGTTTATCCATACACACATAAGCAATTGACAATGTGCAATGCTTTGATAATATGATTGAGTTTAATTTGTTTCCTTTTTCTTCCTCAAACAATTGATGACAGTCTAATCGGCGTGAAAGTGAATAACGAGTTTCTGACGTACTTTGCCATGATCTCGCACTGGCTCTGCTACTTCAACTCGGCCATCAATCCTCTCATCTACAACTTCATGAGTGGTGAGTCAACTTGTTTACTTTCACTTTTTCCATACATTTGCATGTGGGTGTGGGTTCATGTACAGGTCGAGTTTTGCATTCCAACACAACTTTACTGAATACATAGTATTTTTTGCTTCAGATTTTGCTTTTCCTTTTAATAATACACGGTAATAATAGTAATTAGTAATAACGGTCTTTGTTACATCATTATAACAATTCTTTAACATTGGGCATCTCACAGGGCAAAATTTTGGCCTTGCGTATGTAATTTAAAATAACACATTTAATCTTTTCAGTGCTTTATTATGTACTTCTTTATTTTATTATCTGTGTAATTGATCAAATGAGAATATTAAAATTTAAATTTAAAACTAAAACTAAGTCGGGCCAGTAATAATATCAGCTATATCCGTATTTACCTATATTACTTTGAGTTTCTTGCAAACGAAGGAATTACAGGAACCATTCAATCTAGTGATGAATAAAATTTCCCATATGTATGCACACTTCTTATAGCATCACTGTAGCTTGCAAATTCGGATTTCAGTGCATTTTATCGCAATAATTCATTTCTAAGCTTAACCAACACTTCTTCACCTGCCTAATATGTATTTACGCGACAATGAGAGACCTTAAAAGTTTCAAATAAATATTAATCGTTGATTTCTTTTAGTATTATATCTCAACTCTCCATAAAACAAAGCCTTCTTTTTTTAGCGTCGGTTAAAAAATAAATGAATTAAAACTGACTGATTTTTAAGGCATACTAAATACTAATTATCAACTTCCCACATCACCACAAAATTGCTACCTGATATCTAAAATTAAATTGTACGTACTTTGTATGTATATTGTTTCTGAAACAAGCCAATTTCGATTCTTTCCCCAGGGAAATTCCGTCGCGAGTTCGCGCGCGCCTTCCAATGCCTCTGCTCGAAGAACTCTTACAGCGCTGCGACCACCTCCCGCATCTACACTTACAACGCGCACCTGCACCAGCAACATCATCATTTCAATCATCGGCGTCACACTCGTCAACTGAATGGAGGTGGGCCGGCAGGGACAAACAACAACGGCGCTGGTGGCGGTGCAAATGGAAGTGGTGGCAATGGCCACATTTGGTGTTAAAAATGTGTACTCATCCCGTCCCCCATATTCTCTCGAGAAGTTTCTTGTAAACATGTAAAGAAGTGATTTTTCCACCAAAGACCTGAAACCTTAATCCACATTTCAAGTCACAATGGAGACGCTGTGAGGATTAGAGCTTCTGGTGAGTATATGTATAAGTGAATGCTTTAAAAATAATGGAGGGGGGATTAGAGAATTTTTGTTGACAAGTTTTTTTGGGGTAAAGAGGCTTTAGCCAGAATATGTACATAACGCGGGGAATGATGTTGCAGTGAAACGGTTTAATCGAAAGAGTGCAGGGGCTAATGGCTAGAAATGCTGGAGAGATACGTCAGGGCAGTGACATATGCACATTTGGTTGGAATTAGGGAATTTTGCATGCGCCTGGTCAAACTGATTTTAGTCACGTGCGTTTAGTAAATAGTGAGTTATCATGAGAGGAGAGTTATCAATAGATGTGATGGGATAAGATAAAACATTACCCCACTGGATTTTGGGAAGCACGGAAAATTTAATTCAATTTAAAGAAGTAGATTAAATTTCCTTAAACGGGAACAGTCTTTATGTTTGCATAGATCACAATGAAAACGAATTACGGTGGTAATTTAAAATTCATTCTCTGTTCAAGGCAGTAATTGTAATCCTGGAATTATCTGCGTATTGGAATAACCTACATACAAATTCATACATACAATTAAGATTGAATGTGGTCTTTCACATTAAATATGTTCGTCATAAACAAAACATCTGGTATGAATTCATAATTAAGATTTGGAAGCAAGAAATAAATACGGAGTTGAGACGAATCCTCCAATTATTCTGCTGAAGAACAAACTACGATAGATTTATTAGTTTTACTTTTATTAAAATGCTTTTGTTGCTTCTAAATTATAGAATTTTAAAAAAAGAGTACCTTTCAATTTTAGTTCTCAGCACATATTAGCTGCTATTCAATAATTTTACATAGAAGCGTAAATTACACAATTTGTCTCACAATGCCCCATTCATTACGTGTCCTTTTTGCATTGTATACAAGATATCAGAGAGTTGGATCATTTAGTCAGCTAGGTCATTCAAAATAAAATTTACCGGATTTAACACGGAATTATCTATCAATTTTAGCTTTCCTTGTTTCCAACCCATACATATGTCATGTATGTATGTATATGCAACATAATATTTAAAACCATTTTATTTTACCAACCCATCGTTCAATGATTACTTACCAAGGATAAGCCTACAGTCAACACAAAACATTGTCACCAGATCCCAGTCATCCCACAATTTGCCCCTGCGCTTTAACTCAACCCTCTGTGTATGAAACATCAACAAAGATTATTCCAATCATTCTCCCGGCATTTGTTTACACTCTTCTTCGTATGTCTGCGACCAAATTTCCAGATTTTTTTTGACCGAGTATGTTTGCCCTTCCATCCAACTCATAAAAAGTAATTACAGTTTCCCCCTCTCTGCGACTACACTACTTCACTTGAGTAATGCCGAGAAAGCTGAGAGAGATTGGGGAAAGGCTTCTTCATCATATTTCAATTTCGCTTAAGAATCCCGCAAGTGTACACACAAAAATACACAAGTACTCCAGAACAAGATTAATTCCATTGCTTTTTTAAGAGTAGTAAAAAAAAGCTCATCCTTATCAAAAACCTTCAAAATTCATGCTTAGAATGTAGCAAGTAGGCACGTGAGCACGTGAGCACACATAATATTTTGGGATGTAATGCGAAAATGATTAAGATGAATACTATTTAATTCCGTGCTGTGGGCTTAAGCTGGTGCTGGAAAGTGTATCATCTTGCCTCACAGATTAGAGTGAAAGTGGAGAAAGCAGTATCACCACAAAAGCAGAAGGAGAATGGAGCAGGAGGGAAAGCGGAGATTGAGTTTGTTTGAGCAATAAGAATTCTTAAGGGAGAGTGAAAGTTGGATTACCAGTTGTGTAGTGTAGTTCATAATGGCTCAATTATTCGGAGACATGGGACAAGGCAAAAATCTGTAGGGTGATATTCCACACTAATTCATATTTCCTGGAAATTATTTAGCTCTAAATATCCTGGACAAAAGCTTTGAGCAACCGTATCGAGAGCGTTTTAATATGCGCGCTCATGATTAAAAATGTTCAGGCTTTTTGATACATGACGCAAAAAAAAAGTTAGAACATTTTTACTTTTGAATATTGAAATCAGTTTATTGTTGTTAATTGGTTGCTTGCAATGCATTACAGTTGGCTTGAATCTCATCTGACAATTATGAAGTACCTGTATATGACAACGTTTTGTACTATGGTGTTTTTTCAAACCGTGTGGCGTGATGAGCCGACCTTATGGAGTTAAAAAAATCTTCATGTAATACATGTCCAGTTCACTGTGTTTTTATATAAATATTTCTTGCTTCGATGAATTAGAGTTAGACACAGGAAAGCAGGTTACGGTTACATCAGATGTCAGACAAAAATCATTTTGTGCATCTAAAACTTAGTTGCCCAAAACTGGTTAAAATTGTCCAAAACTCCAATGCAAAACTCCATACAAAAGGTAGAAAAGGGGAAGAACTGAGTGGCTGGGGTCAATGTGAGAAAGATAATGTAAAGCATTCACTGGACGTTTTGGGCGGTTTTCGGCATTTGTCTGGAGAAAATCTTCAACACTAGTTTTAGTCAATCGAGATTAGATAAAATATAATGACAGAATATCGGCACTAGAATATTCAATAAAAGAATAGTGGGATGTATTTTGACATACCTTTTCTTGCGTAAGCATATGCATAGGTCTCTCTATTTAAATATATGTATGCACATACATATATATCTACTATATATAAAAACATTTCTGTAACGAAGAAAAATTCGCCATCTTTTAGATATTTTAAAGAGAGTCTTCGCCTTCGCTTTAAGGCATTATGAATGCATTCTGTTTTAAAATGCCCATTGGTCATTTAAAGACGGTTTGGTTGTGCTAGAATCGTCAAGGCATTCCCCTCATATAGCATTCCTACGCGTCTTTAGGTCAATAAAACAAATACTTTTGAGGAAAATGTTTTGATGACATATTCTTCATCCAAATTGTTTTCTTTCTAGGCAAAAGAATGTAGGAAATGCTAATGTTCTAGGAAAATAGAGATCGAGATCAACTACCTCGCCCATCATTTTCTATTTGAAACCGTGTGGACAGTGGATGGTGGTGATTGTACTGAATGTTTTACAGCAAAATATTGCGTGGGCGTAGATTCTCAAAGAAAAAGGGAATGGTGGAAAATAAAGTCATTTTACTTACGCTCTTTAATCTTAAATAGGTTGCTGATAGGACTTGCGTCTTCGTTGCATCTATTTAGCAATTTAATCCAACGTTTCCTCCAGCTTTTAAAAGTAGCTGTACAAGCTTCCATTACCGTTTTTCTCAAAGGTTAGTGAAAATGTCAAGGTGAAATTTACAAAAAATAGCCGTGATTTAAAATATCAAATCTCTCATCCCTTAAAATGTTTATGATAGTTTAGATGGGTTTACGCAAAGAGGATAAATTTGTTGTCTTTTAACAGAACCTCGACAAGAGGTGTTACAATGTCTACATTAAATGCCATCAATATTCAAAGTACAGGTTTACATAGTACAATAAATTTTTAAGCAGAAAAGTTCTAAAAATTAAATACATCATTTCATTCAAACTCACTTTAATAGTTTCGTATTTGCAGGAAATAATAGTGTATTTGCTTTCTGGCAAATTATTATAATTTTTTTCGGAAAACCACTTTTAAAATTTATACAACTTGAGATCTACACATGATTATGATGAAAGAGCAGCCTTCCATAGCATTTTAACCTAAGTTTTTCCTACTTTCTCTTTTCTTTTGCCGGTAGCACCCCAAACATAGCGCTAAGGGCAACGAAGCGTGGGAAAGCTCTTTGGCATTGATCTTAAGCAAAACATATTTTTTCTCTCTACGTTTACTCCCGCCGACAGCCATACATTAGGTCAGAGACTGCTTGGCTAACGTGTACGGTGTTTCTCTTTCTCATTGGAAAATTACAATGTTTTTCGAGGATACCTTTCAGCTGGAAAATCCTTTGCGATGAATTAGGTGTAGGTCATGAGGATGAAAAGTTGAAAGAGACAGGTGTACCGCAAATTTCCAATTTTCCTTGAAATGTGAAAGGGTACCTCCTTGACAAAATAAGTAAAAGAGGCAAAATGACTCCCACGTACATATGTATGAAACTGGAATTAGGGTTTCCCATCGGGGTGGGAAAAGTCCGAAATTGCCTTCAACGTCCAATGACAGTGAGAGCATTCTTGGTTCACAATACCCCAGCCATTGAGTGTTTCCTATCCTTTCCATTGTAAAAGTTGCGTTATAATTTTGAACCCTTTAGTTTTGGACGTCGAAGATGGTACTTACCTTGAATTTTACCGGCCTTTTTCAATATTAGCTTTTCCCGATTCCAACTCGATTTTGACAGGTGGGCTGTTGGATGAATTTCTTCAAATGCATTCTTCTACTTTTTTGTACCTTAATTTAAAAAGCGCAGCATGCGAAATAAGATTATAAGTATTAATAAATGAGTGCGGGAAAGGGAATTGGCCAGCGTATGCACCACGTGGCTTTTATCATTAAGACTTTCAGATAATTCTACTGCCACCAAGAAATAGTATGATCTGTAGTGATGAATAATTCCAAACCCCGCTTTATTTTCTAGAAAAGAGTTACCCTACGAATGTAGATCTTAATCACAGTAAAAACGAGCCTTTGTTTGATGCTCAACTGAATGGCTCAAACCAAGTATCATGAACATTCCTTCTTTTGTGGTCACATAGTAAAATACACAAGATAAAAATTCTACTAGCCGCAAGTTCCCCCAAACAATTTACAAGTTGTGACAATCAATAAGACATTTTTCAATATTCATGAAATTTACGTTTTTCAATGAACTGATTTCTTCTGCTTTGTAGAGTGGCTTCGTTCTGCCTGCAGAAGATGAGTCGTGGAGGAGGACATCCGTGCCATAATATTATCTACTAACAAAATCTGTCTGGGGTCTGGAGCGTCCAACCATAGGTCCCAATCTTCCCAAGGAGCTCCTGAAAGAGAAAACTTATGCATTTGAATTACCCCTCGGAGGACAACGATTCTGTAAGAACCGGTTCATGGACATTTTGCACATCAAATCCAAAGTAATGATGGGAAATATTCTGTGAGATTTTTAAAAAATGCAACCGAGTCCCTGAAATTTTGCCAAAATTAAAAAGTAATAGCAGATATCATAGATTTGAAGATCTCTAAAACATGTACATATGTAGATAGACGTAGGTACCTGGTTTACATATTTCCATGCATATTCTAAGAGCCAAAGCAAATTTATGCGTTTGTAGTTTGATAAGCTTCAAAAGAATAGTGTCATATTTTCCGCAACTAGACAGGTTATCATAATGTGTGTGGGCTTGCAATACCTGAGCAATTATTTCCAGAATATTTTATACATTCTGCTTATCCAGTAATAGCGCAATACTTGAAAGATTTTTTTAAGATTTCCAAAAAAAATATCAATGTTTCAAATAGAAATTCTACGGGGTAATGTGTGTACCTTTGTTAACATTAACATAATGTATGAATGTATATCATGTATATTATAAAGGAGGTTCTACGAAAACACGCTGTGTAAAAACTGCCACGAAAATATTAAGAACTTAAATTTGGCAAATATTTGCATGATTCTCACAAAAAGAGTAATCTACGAGCATATTTTGCATTCGTAATTGTTACTAGTTGCGTTAGAGGTGGACATTTGTCGCTCAGAGTAATTTTGTGGAATCTTTTATAAGCTAAGTAAATATGTGATTTAGGTGCATAATATTGCATGCATCCTAACTATTTTGCAGGCATATAATCCTAAAGTATACAAATAAAAATATTTAAATTTAATTTACCGACATTGCTTACAGTGATATTGCTTAAGAATTTTTCTCTCCTGATTGTATTGTATTTCCGTAGAAGAACTAACTCTTTTGTATGCAAGTGTCTAAATCATATTTCAAAGTTAAGGAAATTTTGTTGTAACATGATAAATGCATATATTTATATTTTTGAGAAATAAATTGCGTGAAATTGAAAAATACTTTTAATCCATCTTCTCCATCCATTTTACAAATACATATTCAGCAAAAAATATTATCTAACTGTCAATGGCTTATCATGATTATGCGTTAAAGAAATAGTGTATGTTTATGCATATGCATATACGAATGTAATATTTATCATTCCGATGACCAGTTCAATTTAGTCTGGAATTGCCCATGGAGACCCAATGTTTTTGCAAGGAGCCTACAAGTTTATTTTAGGAGTGTAGCAGATTCCCCTGAAACTCTTTTTTTACTAGAGATCTGCAATGCAGTGAAAGCTGAAAGTAAAAAATGAACAACGAGTCTAAAAATTTTGTGGATCTGAACCAATCTTATTTTTTCATTCACTGTATGCAATGTGCATACATTTACCTGACAATGAATGAAATTGTGTTGTTCCGTAAATGATATTATGTCCTCACATCATCACCAACAACGTACGGACTTTTCCTCATTTAGGACTCAAGTGAAAGTTAAGTAAGTGTTGATGAAGTGATTTAAATCTGAATCTTTTTCAAGTCGTCTGAACGAATCTGAGTTGTTTGTGCACAAGTACAAGTTTGTTTCAACTGATGAAGTTTGTGTTCGAGTTGGCTCGACCTTGGCATTATGAGCTACACGTTCCAAGCCGTTGCAATTGGATTGCCGCAAATGTGCGTGAACGAACGTGCCAAAAAAGATTGCAATCTTGTGTTATGCACACCTCGAGCACTCAACTGGTTGCCAACGCACCGTAGCAAAAGAATGTAGCAGAGTGCGGCGGTGAAAGTATCAAAACAAAACGAGATTCGGTGATGTGATCTTGTGAGATAGTGCTCCAATTGCAAAAAAAAATCCAAAACTGGGTAGATAAACCTGGATATACCCTGTTGAACTCCAGACGAAACATAGCCGCCAGAAAAACCGTCCAATACGCCAAAGTCACATAAAAGATGGGAATATGTATATGTACATGGTTGGGGAATTGTGAAACAAATAAATAACCCAACTCATTAGAACCGAGCTATGGGCAATTTTAAGTCTTTGGCAGTTTTGTGCTTGGTTGAAAATGGACAGCTTAGTGGCTAAAACGTTTTGGCCGGGAAATAGTCAAGACTAGCTGGTGATTTGTGGCAACAAGCTAATAATCTGTACGCTAAGGCACAAAAGTACAAAACGGTCGGGAATTTAAAGTTTCTAAGACTTCCAGTTTGGTTTTGGCCTAATAATTTGGTTCGCGTTATTCTTGCCCTGAGGATGGACAAAAATGGACAAAGAGCCTTTCTAGTGTCTAGTGGACAAGGACTTAAGATAGAGCGGAACGAAACAAAACGCGAAAGCTTTGTTTTTCGTCATT
>JAHZMY010002309.1:0-13369 GCA_027743915.1 Seira sanloemensis | reverse complement strand
TATGTATAAAAGGATTGGAACAAAAAAAGATATATTATTCGCTTCCAACTTGCATATTTTAATTCAATAATACAAAAGCCTACCTCCATTTTCCGCTTTACACAAGATCAATAGAAAAAAATTCCTCCCACATTTTTGCATGCAAGAGGCACACGGCACACCCCTGCTCCACGTACATTTGCCAAAAAGAGAAAGCCTTGGTAGAGAGGAAAAGTCATAAAAAATGTCATTATAATGCCAATACAGAGTCCACATTAACTAGCAGGCCATTCGGCAAACGACTTGTTATTGTTATTATTACGTGCAGCTCTGCACTTTAAGGAAAACAATCGTGCAATCGATTCAACAACATTTCCTCATGCAATCTAATGCGTCAAAAAACGAGATGCTTTGAAGAAGTAATTCGGAGCAAGTAAAAACTTTTCTCTGGGGTAGACAAGCGTACTTAAACCAACAAAAGCATTGTGAATAAGCCTTCCCGTCTTGACTCTGCTCAGAAACTCAATCCAGGAGAAAACGCACCTTCCCTTTATTACTCTCTTGACAGGGAAAGGTAAGAAGCGCAAAAAAGCAAAGCAACAGAGCGTGGAATAAAACACTATAAAATTCAACTCGGAGCAAACAACAGGTGAGTTGTGTGAGAGCAAGCAAGTCATAGATATAGCCATGTACCTTGCATTTACATACCTTATCGCAAGTAAACCACGTTAAGAGAACAGGAGTCTCTCGACAGGTGTTTTCCCTTTTTTATCTACTACCCTTTTTTTGTTGAACCTGCCACCTCACCGGACCATTTTCAATTTCACATTTAATGCATACATATATGAAACGAGTACGGGAAATTACGTTTGAAAGAAAAGCGTGTTTCGGAGCGAAGCGGGGAAAAAAGTTAAAACTAGCAGAAGAAATTGTACAAGTTCACATTTAATGCATACATATATGAAACGAGTACGGGAAATTACGTTTGAAAGAAAAGCGTGTTTCGGAGCGAAGCGGGGAAAAAAGTTAAAACTAGCAGAAGAAATTGTACGAGCTTCCCTTCTTTTTCTTGGTCAACCCTTTTCTCGTCGTCCCTGCATACGATGAGAATATTGTACAAAGTACGAAATAAAAACCTTTTTTTTTACAATTTCACCTCCATCCATATTGCATATCGCATAGCCTAACGGAGTGTGTGGTGAATGCGGAGGTTAAGGATAAAAGGCAACATGGGAAAATCCAGAGGAAAGAAAGTACAAATGGAAGTAGTAGCAAGACCAAGGCTATTTTAAAAGTTAAAAAAGTACCACAAGTTGCCTGAATATTTTTTTGAAAGTGGAAGAAGCTCATACACTGTATCCAAATACGCATCTACCTCCACAAACAAAAGTAGAAAATCTATATACATATTACTTTAAAGAGGGGAGTAAGAGCACGGAACAGCATTTCATGCATTCAAAATAAAGTCAGAGGGGATTGCTGAAACAAGCCAGGTAAAAAGGGAAAGATTAGTCCGGACTTGTGCTTTATATGGTCGAGCAAGCAGCCACTTCACAATATATGCTTCATGAGCAGAACGAAATATAAAGGGCATATAAAAAATGTCAATAAAGATGTACAAGGGAAAAAGAAAACAATATGAAATGGATTTCTTAGAATATTTTTTTGAAAGAAAAGAAGGTATTTCATTTCAAACCTTTTTTCTCTCTACTTTATCCGAGAAGAGCGCACAGGAGCAAATGGTAAAGTACTTGTTGTTTTCACTGGTAGCGCGCCACAATGGGTAATATCCTTTTTCGCGAGATTCGTTTTTCAGCCCCTCTCTCTCCTACAAAAAGTCAATGGAATATGTGTGTGTCTTGTGAATGTGTACCTTTTCACGAGGAAAACGAGCTTGTTTCCAACAAATCTCTCTTGCTCTGAAGAGAGGGTTAACTCGGCTAGTTTAGCCCTCCGTTGAATGGAATACTTTTTTATGGATATTTATGCGAGGCGAAATAAAAAATACTGACAATGTCTACATGTATATTATATCTAGAAGCTTTCACTTTGTTGGCATCTAACGTGGAAAATATATGTACATCCACACGAGAGTTTCTATCTACCACACCTTTATCATATGGGGCATTGTTGGGTGGGGTAAAAATCGTTGGCAAGAGGAGAGTAAGACGTAATAAAAAGTCTGCTTCCTCCTTCTCCCCTTTAAATGTATGTGTACAAGTTGCCACTGCTATTTATGTGCAGCACTCCTCACTCCTACTACTTGTTCTTTTCCTTTCACCCGCTCTCCCTGTTTTTTCGGAGCTGAGCACGACAATAAAGAGTTCCTGAGCATGGATCCAGTGAGGAGAAAAAACGAGAGAGAGAGAGGAAAGCTGCGAGTTATACAAAGGCGCACAACAACAATAGTCACCACCACCGTTTCACTTTGAGAGCTATGGAGGAAAAAAGAGTGAGCGGAGAAAAACGACTGTTTTTCACGTTTTCTCAAGTATTTCACTTCTACTCCAAAGCTTATAGTCCGCCGCCACCACCACCACCAACTAAAATAGGAGCCAGCGCTAGAAAAAATATGGAGAAAGAAAAGGGGGAGATGGGCAGAGAAAGCTGTTGAAGGCTTTTTTGCTACTTCAATTGCTGATAAGTTGTGATGCTGCTGCTGCTGCTTCGGTTTTACTGATGTTGTTGCTGGTGCTTTTTTCTCTGGGATGACTACTGCTGGATTTTTTGTTTCGGAAGGAATGCTTTCTCTGTGTGAAGTCCAACGAAATAAATAAAAATGAAGGGAAATCTAGTCCAGCTCCGCTTGCTCAACTTATCGCATAGCTCGGTGTGTGTATCTCTATACTTATATGAGGGGCGATTTTTATTCGTGGAAAGTAAAGTCAACTGGATCAGACCACTCAAAACTATCTTTTTTTGTATGTGTGTGTTTGTATATTTAAGTACACAAAAAAGATATGATGAGAATGACGAGGAAAGCCGAGACTTTTTAGTTTGTGACTCTAGAGGCGTTAGATGGTACAAAGTAGCATGGCACAGAATGAAATACTTGTAGAACAAGTTACGTCCCAAACAAAAAAAGAGAACTTGGATTAGAGCAGAAAAAAAAGACTCGGAAAGAATGTGAAGTGAGAAAAAGGGACACTGTAACTTTTTCCCCAGCAAAAGAAGTCAACTAAGCTGAAGAGAAAACTTTTCTTGTATGAGCAAACAAAAACTCTTGCTCACAGAGAGAAAAGAGAAAGGAAAAAAATACTCTTTTTTTATTTATGATGAGGAATATACATGGAAGGGAAGAAACCACTAGGAAAAATATAAGAGCATCGTTTTTAAGAAATGTTCACTTTTTCTGTTACTCTTCTTCTCCTGTATTACAATTGAGGAAACAACTTGTTCACACGAATTACTATTCATTCTTTCCCCTCGCAGCAAAAAGAAGAGGAAATGACGGCAGGGTACAAGAGGAGGCGAAACAGAAGTGATAAAAGAAAGGGCTTGGGAGAAAAGTGGGATCTCTTCTCAAAGAGGAAAGCATGAGGGGGTAATATTCCTATTTTGTCATAATCCAAAAAAGTGTAGACTTTTGTTAGGGGAAAGCAAGATTTTTTTTTGTGTCAGCACCACAGGTGAGAGTTAAACTGACACTCCCATACGATGTCGACAATCAAGTCAAAGTCAGGATGAGATCTGATGTGTGCGGATGCGGATTTGTTTTGGTGGTGATGATGTGATGTAATGTAATACGGAAAAGGATGTGCCTCCTTTTACGACGGTATAGTTAATAATAATACTCGCTCCAACTGTATAGAAAAAAGTGTACGAGGCTTCTCCCTACATGTCTCACGTAGATAACGCTTATTGAGAGTGTGAGAACTTCACTTGACGTATAGAAAGCACAACTCTCTCACGCTTATTTAAACAAAAAGCGTGATAGAAAGTGAAGAGCAAGTAATAGAAGAGGGAAAGAGGGCGAGTGAAAATGAGTCCTTCTTTACACGCGGTAATGGCAAGAGCGTTCCTCTAGGGTTAGCTAAAATGAGGAATTGAGGGAGAAAGATAGTAGAGAGAGAGAGAGAGAGTGAGCACCAAAAGTTCTGAGGAGAGAGAGAGATTGTGTGTATGTGTATGTGAGCAGAAGGTAAACGAAGGTGTTCCTTTTCATCCAAGATGCAGGAAGAGACTGAAGTAGAGTGAAAGGGAGGCAAGAGAATAAAAGCCCGAATAATGCAGGGAAATACGAAGCACAAACACGAGATAGGGGAAAATGCTTGGGGAGGCAAAGCAAGTCACACACACACACAAAAATACTTGAGTTTCCCGAGTAATGTGACCAACTGATATATATGCTTCAATTTCAGCAAGCAGCGCTAACTTCAGGGTTGGGTGTTTCATCTTTTGGGGCTAGCTGAGCTAATAGGAAAAAGAAACTTTTATATGGAGCATAACTAGAATGCGAAAAAAGTCTCTCTCTCTCCTTTCAAGATTTAGATTTTAGTTAGGATTTTCTGATGATAGTTTGTGCTCTTTAAGTGTTACTGCTACCACCACCACCAACCACTGGCAATAGAGTTTGGCTTTGACTCTTTATAATTTTGGCAGAGAATGTAGTCAGTAAGTCTCTGTTGTTCAAATAGCATCATGATACTATCTCCCCATCCATTCATAATCCTTTTACGTATTACTCGCAAAAGACTTAACTTTTTTATTTGGAGAAACAAAGGGAGATGAAACGGGAAGAAATGACTTTTTTCGCTGTATTTTAGTGATATGATATGCAGAGAACGTGCGAGCGGAGAGCAAGTGGTGGCAGTATGTACTCGTGTTTGGACCATGTACACACACAGTATTATTAAAATAATTCGGCTATATGGAAGCATGAAGAAAAAAATGCTCGACTTCTGCTGCGCTCCTTCACTCCCTTTCGCCATTTTACCCTATTACTATTCGTATTACGATTATTATACAAAAACTGGAAATTTTTGCCATACCATCAACCACTTTGAGGAACGTTCCATTATTTTTTTCCATCTCCCCATCTTTTGTCGTTTCTCCAGCGCGCCTCGAAGATCCACCACCGAGGGAAAGGAGTCTTTTTTTATAGGAATGGCCATAATACTTTTTTGTGGCTACTATGTGTTGCTCGTCCTTCTTGATTTTTTGGGCTTAATACTTGCGGTAACTTTGCGACATGTTCTTGCTTTTAAAAAAAACTTATTAGGCCGCTGAGACTATTACTTGATATATGGGTTGATCTTATTTTTCTTACTTATTTTAAAGTTCCTTTGATGGTCAAGCCGTAAGGAAAAGGAGCGCTCTCGCGTCCTTGGCAAGGAAAGGTAAATGGAATGTCGTATACAAAGCGAATCAAAATTTGTGGTTAGTAATAAAATATTAAGATTGAAACAATAAGAATATTTGTTAGTGTACGTAGTGTGTGCTGTGTATCTACATGTATACCTACGAAGCGCGAGGATAAGCCTTCATCAAGGTAAAAGGTGTAAAATGTTATTTAAGATAGGACGAGGATAGACAGTGGGACAAGTCGTACATATAGGTATGTATAGGCTTTGTTAAAGTGTGAGAATACGCAGCAATCAGGGTAACAAGGTCTCACTTCACTTTTAAAGAGTAACTTCGTTTCTTGTTGTGAATAGACACTTTCTCTTTCAGCCATATGCAGCATGACCACTTTATTTTTTTCAAGCTTGCACTTCGTCACCTCATTTCTCTCCAAGATTGCTTTCAATAGCTTTCACTCAAAGGAGATTCTGTGTGAAGCCAAGAAAGAGATGAGTTTGATGATTCGTTCCCAAGAAGAGAGAGAGAGAGACATTCCATCAGCTTTTCCACTCCAGATTCAAAACCTGCGACAGATGTAATAATAATTTTACTGGAAATCCTCCAAAAAATCTCAATCTTTTTTTCTTGAATTTACGAGTCTGTCCGTGGTAATAAAATGACATAATCCGGAGAAGAGATTCGTCGTAGAGAGAGAGAAGAGAGAGAGAGAAAAAAAACTTTCCTCTTTTCAACTATTTTTTCTAGCAAAAATCTCTCTGAGAGTTTGCTCGTATTCACGTGAAATTTAATATAAAGCAAGCGTAGTAATATGAGTTTTTTAAGCGAAGTAAATGAAGCGAGGTGACGGACGCTTTTCACAATGTAGAGCACATTAATTTCTCCCCTTTTTACATCCCACTTCTCCCTCTCTCCGCGGAGCAAATGAATGTCGAAGTAATAACTTGGCAAAGTTATATTACGCAAAGCTTCAATGACTTTGAATTGTATCCATGAACTCGTAATGAGAGCTAGAAAGGCAGAAAATGCGAAGTGAAATGATAGAAACTCATAATATCAAATAATTTGAGCTTCATCACCCTCAGACTCAAATTAAAGAATAATTTACTTTTTGTTTGCGTCTTTCATTCAAGGCGAAATTATGTTCTCATAAAATTATCGCTGAAAGTTGGAAGCGTATACGAGCGTCCGCAATTGAGCTTCAGAGTCCCAATTGAGTTGCATTTATCCGTGTTTTCACAGAATCCGAACCAAATCGGCTTCTAAACACAGGAAAAAGATACGACGTTTTCATAAACAGTTTACGATCCCTCGGCGAGCAGAAGTATAAAAAATGAATTTTTTTACTGCATAATAATGTCTACTTTTTATGCTTTTGCCCAACTTTATTCCATATTCTCACCGTGTCTTTAAGACTGTAAAAAGTAAAAACGGAAGTTAAAATGAAAAGTACCTAGTTAGGTACGAACCCTTTAGACGTAATGGCAGAGTACTAACGCTCTTTGCTGTCATTCACATTCATAAAGTTTAATAATAATTTTTTGACATTACATTAATGCAGAGAGTGCGGTGGCTGTCGAGATCCACGCAAGATTTCTACAACTAACAACTAACTATTGTCAAGACTTGTGAAGTCTACTCGTGCCAAACCCGGAGAGAAGGAACATTGCACGCAAAATACCTAATAAGACAACGCTGTCAAGCTATTCACTTTTCAGAGTCAGATTTTTTTGCTCCATATCGCAGATTCAGTCAGTGCCGAAGTATATGCCATTAATTCAAAAAAAGAGAGAAAGTCAAGAGAAACACTTTGGATTAGTGATTAGCCCATTTCCTCATAAGACTCCTTGACAGACACGCAACGCAGAAAGGAAATTGCTCGGAAAATAGACCATGTTATGTACAAAAATATTGATTCTTATAACTTGTAGGATCCAGAAATGCGAGACTTGTAAAGTCATTTGTTAGGGAAACAATGGTGAAGAAGCGTCAACTTTAGCCTGTCACACACAAGTTGTCTTCCACAACACACAGCCTTTCTCCTCTTTACACGAGGAATGTTGAACTCCGTTCTGGCGATGTCATGTGTGCTGGTATGCCATACATCAGGCTGATTTGACTGATGATTAATTAATTATCTGAGAATAAGTCTCAAGTGTAGCTCTTACTTCTTACTAGGGTAATAGAAAAGTTATTGACTCACGCCAGACCAAGAATTGCTGTTGCTGGTTGGTGGGGAGAAGAAATGCCTTTCCAACTTTCCCGAGATACAAGTGTTTACCTCGTTCGTTTCTTAGTTTTACTGTTTTTTGTTTACCCATTCACGGAGACAGCTCCTCGTAGCAGTGCGGTAAAACATATAATTCTGCAAATCCTGAACTTGTCACATTTGATTGTTTACGTTACGGATTATTATGTGCCGTGAGAAATCGGGGAGTCGTTGTGTATTAACCGACTTTCTCTTTGTGCTCTCTCTTCATGATCATTTCCTCAGTGCGTCAAGACGAAAGTTGGAACCTCTTGTGAAAGCGACGCTGACTGCTACCTTTTCGAGGAGAGACATCTCTACTGCAATAAAACGCGGAGCGCGAATCTATGCGCCTGTAAGTCCTTTCGATATTTGTATCGTCATGAATTGTCTTTTTTTTTTGGTCTTGATACATTTCACGTGTGTACCTTCACGTACCACTCGGAATATATTTAAAGAGTGAATTTGAATGCGAAAAACGAAATTGAGAAATGCCTGCGCTGCCTCCTCTGCCTCGGCATCGGCACACAAAAAATATGCTAACTGGGGTAGCGCACACCACACACACGCCTCGCAAATAGCGCAGAGGGCCTTCATATATCATAAAGATTTCATTTTATACCGACATCTATTTTTTTCCAATTCCGAATTCAGTTCAAGTCCACACGTATGCAAGTCAATCAGGAGAGAATAAAGACTGCCCGGGAGAGGAGTTCAGTGCTGAGCCTTGGTCAAATCCCATTTCCGACGATTGGATAAGTTATGCCCACGGTGTAGATTGTATGAGACTTTGCTACCTCACCAAAACTTGCTTCGCTGTATCTATCGTGGACCATAAGTGTTACCTGAAGAACGACAAATGCCTGTTTCACTTGAAACCCGTACCAGGGGCTCTGTTTGGAGGTAGGCTCTCTGCAAAAAAAAATATTCTTTTGTTGTATGTAGATAAGGTAAAAAAATATGCATGTATGGCTGAACATTTTCCCTTTTTTCATTGCATCTATTTTTTCATCTCGTAAACTGTAACGTGTGTTTCTCCATCTCTGGAAGCGAACGGAGGTATAGACAAATGTATTCTGGAAACATTTATTCCAATTTAATGTAAAACGGTTTGGATTTGCATTCCTATTGCTAAAATACCGAAACATGATGCTTGCTTAATATCGTGTATGGAGGAACATTGGAGCAATCAGTCCCCACACAAAATATAACCATATTATACCTCAAAGCCTCCACCACCACTACTCTTTGCTCGCGGCTTTTCAGGAAATCCATGTCCAATGCCTGTGTAAATAATAATACAAAGAAACCATCACCCACTACTGCTGTAACTGTAGTCATCTTAATGTTCACATGATTCCTTTTTTATTTCGTTTGAAAGCATACGCAGCAACTATCTTCCAGGGGGGAAATTTTTAAAACATTGCATATTACTTCCATCGCCCTTCTCGGCTCGATTTCTTTATTCCCCATGAAATTCACAACGACGCGAAATTACATCTTTCCAGTCCCAATCTTTCGTTTTTTCCAGGGGATGATAGAAGAACGCACACGAGGTTCTTCCTGTGCACGCACACACATCACTTTTATTCCGTTGGAATCTAAAAACAGTGAAGAAATGGTGAAAGGCTTTCACTTTTAGTGTTTTCTCTCGCTCACCAACACCACCATAACCACCACTTACTACTGCCGTCACCACGAACTACTTTTTCTATATTACAATGCACTTCCTCCCGAAAAAATGAGAGAGCCGAAAAGATGAACAAGTCTCATAATATTATCTTTTTCTCGAAGTCATAAAACCGTATTTCCGTTTTTCGTTCTTCATTTCCATCTCCATCCATACATAGGAACGTCTCTGCGTTCTCATAAAACATTTTTTTACCTCACAGCAATAGTGTATATATGTATATGTGGAGCGAGAGACGAACCAAATGTCTTTAAAAGTTGGCCTCATATGCATATGATAAAAATTATAGGAATAAAAAGAAAGTGGTTTCCGTCTTTACATTTTTTCCCTCTTGTCTACATTCTTTCATCAAATTGTCGTCTCTTTTGTGGTGTCTTGTTCCTTTCCGAAATACATATGGGCACTTTCACCGAAATGAAACGATTGTTAGAGAAAGGTGAAAGATAGGGAAAGCATTACAATATTTCACATTTTATTCGCCTCCTCCGCAGCAGTGAGCAACATCTTCCAATTTTCCTGTTTAAAATAGATGGAATATATATATATTGGCACTTGATATGGTGTTATGATTCCATAGATAGAAAAATATTATTGTTCTTCAAAGGCCTGCCGAGTAAAATTGAAGTGTTTTCTCCTAAACCTTTGGTGCTATGCCATGGCCCATGTTTTTTCCTCTTTGTTCATTTCTTGAAAAGATATGCAGACTTGATGGTAGTGGTGGTGCTGGTGGTAAAATCGCATATCTTAGATTATAATAGCGCATATCCATTTTATTTATTATAATAACAGTTTAGAAAGAGCAAAGGGGCACGTGTTTAATGATCTCCAAAGAATTTCGACTTTATGCCGTCGGAGGAAAATGGTGACATCGGATGAATTCAATAACGATGATTGCACACAAAAAGATGTTCGTCTTATGTGCATTATTAAACCGCTCCGCCTATAGCTTGCATTTAATCATTGGCTTCCACCAAAGTTGCCTTTCATACATATTATATTTGACTTTGCATTTCACGTGTAGCCAAACAAACTACCCTCAAACTCACTCTCCACCTCCTTCCCTTTTTGCTCGTCCAAGATATGATTCATAAATCTCTTTTTTCAACGGAGCGCAAATGCTCCCACATTTTGACATTAATGTCCCATTCTGTCTTCCAGAAAGTATATGTACAACTTACCTCTATACCTGAACTCTTGTCAAGTCCATGCTTATCAAAACTTTTTTACTCACTGTTCATTTCAGTACTGTCAATAACGAGAGAAGACTACCGTTGTGGCTGCCACTACCCCTTCACCAGACGGAGAAGCAACGGCAAGATCCTTTCATGGGACTCTGATTGCCCAGAGGTAAGAGAAGAATAAAGAAAGCAATAGATTATGAAGCAGGGATAAAATTGGGAGAATGGACAAAAGAAAAGAGAGAAATATTGGAGGAGAGAGAAAGGAAAAAACGCGTTCACTTTCTACGCATAAGATACGGTACATATGTTCACTTTCCCCCTTTTTCCCTTTCGTCGAATTGTACGTGCACATGCACGGAAATTTGTGTGTGCTGCCAATTTTTCTGGTGGTGGTGCCATTGGCAAAGGAATATATTGAGGACGGGGTGTTCGTTATTATTAGTGTTACTTTTTTATACCTTCAACTTTCACCCAATAAAAATTGGCTCCTGCCAAAAAGAATAACATTTCTCCAGCGGAACAGAATGGATCAAGCGAGGATTTTTTGTATAGTTATTTTTTACACGGTTTGCTCCTTAAAGTGAACATGGAGTTTGTATCATGATATTTTATGTTATAGTTTTTCAACAGACCTTGCATTAACTGATGATGTTTCCACTAGAACATAACATGTTCTCATACACATGTACTCTCATTGTTGTCGAATTGGCACATCCAGTCCCAGTAATTGTGGCAAGCTGCGTATTGGCAATGCCACCAAGTTATGTATTTTTTTTCTCTCTACATTTTTCTCAGAGATAAAAAGTTGTTGTTGTCACAGGATATGTGGAGAGAGAAAGAGGGAGGGAAAACGTGATAACGTGCGTAGGCACCGCTATTAAAATAGTCTCTGAACTGAGAAACCAATTCCCGTTCACTTCATTCATAATAATATAATATTTTGTTTGATTCCTCCTTTTGTTTCGTGCTTTCAGAGTCAATTGAATCGGAACCCGTATCGCTGCTGCTCCGAAAAGGGTTTATGTGTCAAATGTGAGAATGGGATGAGACCGACGAAGACGAGTTTTTATGATCACCTAACAAATTCGCTATAACAATGGCACAAAGCAAGTCTGTGTAGTATGTGTGTGTGATCCGCAAATTTTTTTTAGAACAAGTGAAAGAAGAGAATACAGGAAAACTGAAAATAAAAAGTTGTATCTGCTATGTTTACTCGAGGAAGCCCAATAAATGATTCATAGAGCTTTTCCAGTCGAGTCTTTTTGGGATGAAAAGCGATTTATAAATATTACATTAAGAGGCATTATGTAGTGGTAATAGAGATCAATTTTGATCGAGCTCAGGGAGAAGTAGAGTATCAGAAAACAATGAGCTGTAATACAATGTAATTTAACGGTCATGAAGCTTGCTGTTATTTTTCCCTTTCAGAAATGGGAAGATGCCAGTAGAGAAAAAGGGGCTTTTATATTACTACAGTCTAAGGAGTACCAGTTGATCGTGTTTTATTACTCTTTCTGCCACTTTTCTTAAAAATAACTTATACTTTTAATGCTCTTAATTCGACGTAAATAAAAATGGAATAGTGTGTGCTGAAATGTGGAAATGAAATGGTACTAATTTATTTACTCCCCATCTTACAAAATCATTTCTCCTTTCAAACGAGTAAATATCAATTTAGCCCTTTCTCTCTCTCTCTCTCTCTCTCTCTCTTGCAGAAACACTCACTTTCTCTTGCTCCTCGTGGGTCCCAATCTACATTTTTATTGATTTTAATCAACATGGGAAAGGGAAAGCGGGGAACGAGGCGATCCTCCTATTCTCTTCCGGAAAAATATATGATGATGAGGTTTCCCATTAATTTAGTAAAGCCATGTGGAGCACATGATGGCACACGGTAATAATATCTAAAAACCAACTAATAAAATGATTCTACTTTCATTCCTCCACACCACCACGACCGAATGAGCTTTTCAACATCACCTCTCTAACCTGTACTCAATATTTTACCCTGTATCCTCACTTTATTCATGTTGAATGACATGAGGCAATACTTCTTTTACTCTCGACTTCCCCGCGAAACGGAATGTTCCAGAAATAATAAAATGCAGTTACGGAATTTACTCACTTGCATAAACTGCTTGGATGGAATTAATTATCTTCCTTGTGCTTCCCTTGTCTATTTCGAGATATGCCCATTTGGCTCGGAGAGAAGACGTGTACGTGCGTGGAACTCATCTCGTTCCCGTGAGTTATCCTTTTTGCTGCTCTTGCTGAAGAATTGCTTCGAAGGCAAAAACAAAATTGTACTAGAAATGGCTGTGATGATGCTGATGACGATCATGAACACATATATCCTAATTAATTAAAAACAAACGGAACGTTCCAATTAGTTTATTAATGTTCCGGTTTCCAGAAATGCCAGTGTATCAGGCCTATTCATCTCCTTGACTTTGTGTAAAGCGAAAACTCAGGGAAATGAGCTGATGCAATGGGATTTAACTCTGTACTTAAACTGAATACTCAATTTTCCAACATGGCCCAATCTAATCTTGTACCATCATTTAGGGTGTACATCTAACGTGCTACTTTCCATTTCTTTTTTATTCTTGCTTTTTTTCAGAGAGGAAAAAATTAAGCAAGAGAAAGTCATACATGGCATCCATTACGTCTTTCCAAAATGGGATAGATTACACGAGAGATAATGCAGGAAGAAAGTTATTGTGAAGCAAATGCGCATACTAAAAAATCTAAATTGTAGTGCCTTCATTTCTTTCTTTTTAGAATAATATTACATTTCTTTTTGTACCCCTCCATTTTGCTCAGAGCTTTTGCATTTTCTGGCTATACCGCTCATCCAAGTAGTAGTAAGTAGGATATGTACTTTCTTGAATAAATTCCTTTACCAGCATAGGACATACAGATATAACCCCTGTTGGCGCTCATGCCTACACGTTGTTTCGGAAATACAGT
>JAHZMY010002308.1:0-10928 GCA_027743915.1 Seira sanloemensis | reverse complement strand
CGTAAGGATGCGTCTACATAGTCGCTACTGTACGTATCTTATCTCAAGTACGGCACAATTACTACAACCGACTTTGGTGTTACAGGCGAATTTAAATGAGCCTTTCGAAAGACCCTCCCAAACATTGATTTCCCCTTCCACAAGGTCAACATGACTACTTGCTGGCCAACAACTGTATTAACCTTAGAAACTAATTCACAGACAAAGATAAACAGCGACAAACTCACTAATATTACAAGACTATAAAATACCACGACCACATTATCGTCAATCGTCAACTCCTTCACCTCCCTCCGAAGTTTGTCCACCTCCCTTGTAAGACTCCCGAGATTCCAACGTTTTCCATATTCCTTCCACTTCCAGGCAATTCCCGACTCCATCAGTCCACCAAGCCTGGGCAGAAGAATGACCGGATGCAAGTCCACGGACTCCAAGTTCCATCCCCTCCGTATGTCGAACCAACGCTCCTCACTCACACTGATCTCACTCAACTTGTCAAAACTCTTGGTTCTGTTGAAGATCTTCAACTTCAGCATCATTTCGCTCGGAGGCATATCCCTCGACTCGGAAACGAATGCGGAGTTGTCACACGACGCTATGAGCTCAACAAAGCCCTCCGTACCGTTTCGAACTACTTCGAATTGCTTATCATACGGAAGAAGCACAGCTCGATTGAAAATTTTCCTGTATTTCTCCAGCTGCGTCCGATTTTCAATGTCGATCAAAAGGTCTCTAAACACGCTCAGGTTCGGGTGGAGAATTCCCGGATCATCCATGACTTGAAGCAGACCAGCTCCAAGTTGCACCATGAACCAGCTCTCGACTGAGGACTCATGTGAGCTGCGCAAATACACAGAGAAGTTTTTCTCGTTGAGCTCTTCAAACTCCTTCGGGACGACCGGGGCAACCGGAGAACAGAGGTCTGAGATGTTATCGTTCCTGTACGCATTACTCAAGACGACGCCCATGAGGAGCCAGGCGCCAATCACCCAGCCCATGAAGCCCTTCTCCAGCTTCTCCGGGATGTTATGACCTTGCTCCAGCAGGACGACGTAGGGCATACTGAGATGCACCGACCAGTTGAAGGTCTCCCAACCCTTGCCTTGAATCAGGAAATGCATTACCCAATTTAGCATTAGGCAAATTACTGACGTAAAAGTGGCTAGAAGAAAGCAGGTGACCCACGAGGCCATGTCGAAGGAGGAGATGTAGCCCGCCAGGGAGAGCCATCCGTGCTCAACGCCTCCACACGTGATGAACTGCATCCCTCCCGTCTCGCTCTGAAGCAGGACCGAAGGGTAGACGTTGAAATAAACCGTTCTCATATTGTCCTCAGTCTCGGTCGACCCGTTAAAGTAGAACTCGTATAGGTCAGGCTGTCTGGCGCAGTTGAAGCTCGTGTTCCGGCCGCCATTCAGGAGTGTCTGCAGAAGCACCATATTTGCTTGGGAGTGCTGGACTGACCTAATATTCCAATAGGGGAGGTCATTAAAGCTCGTGGAGCCTTCCATCGTTTGAGCACAGGACCAGTTGAGAAAGGAGATGAGAGGCTCGTCCGGATCGGATACGAGCCAGTCGCCATAGAAACTTCGGAAGTTCACTCGAAACACTTTCTTCATTTCCTCCTTGAATTTAGGCAAGCTCGCGTGGTTGAAAGGGAGTGGTAGGAGTACTGGCTTCTGAGACGTTAGAGTCCATCGTCCCTCCCGAACCTGGAGGTGGGAGCCTGCGCAGGTGCTGGCGCACATCAGAAGCGTTTCCTTAATTTCGACCAGTTCTCGGCTCACAATCAAATGAAGGACCATTTTCGTAGGAAAATTTGTTATCGCCCCGAAAAACAACTTGTCTACAACCCGCGCCCATGACATCCAACTGTTTGGGTGGCCCGAGACCAGGATCTGGTAGAGGTTCTCTCTGATCCATTTCGTGGGTCTGAACATGATTGCGTTCTTGGATGAGGCGGACTTGCCAGCGCTTCCACTGATGGGATGGTATTCTCGCATTTGCTCTAAATTCTATTCCTCCGCCGTCAACAACATGGTTCCTCTCCTCGGTCTGGGGGGTGCCTGGGGAAGAATTGGGAGGCTGATATCATCGGGAAACACCGGATGGAAGTAATCATGACCTTTGTGTGTTGGCACGTGAACTTGGACGGTGCACTCGATGTTTCGGCTGGGGAACTGGAGTAAATAGAAATGAAAGGAGATGTCGTACATCATTCTTTCGAAGCAGATGGGAATTTCAGAAACGGTCGAATCGTTACTTAACGACATGTGGTCGACTGGGAGTGAGGGGCAGTCCCCTTTTTGTACACTTATGGTAGAGAGAATGATTGGAAATTGTAACGGCCGTTGGGTAAATAACTGATTCTTGATTGAGTTGTCAAGCTGAACCATGCCCGATCCGTTGTTGAAGGGGTCGATCCAATAGGTGAAGGAGATGAGGTGGACGAGGCAGGAAGAGAAGGGGGCGAGGTGGGTATTTAGATCTAAAATGGCTCCAGGAGAAAACCCAGTGGCCCGGAGAGGAAGTGAGAGAAATATCGAAAATTTGGGCCAAGACATCCCAGGGTCAGGATATACACAGGATAATCTCATTTTACAGGAGAGAATTCGAAGAAAGGGTAACTTGAGACCTGCCTTATAATACGTCGTTTTCTCTGACAAACTTCATCAAGCATATTGGCAATCTTTAAAACAACTTCTGGTACGAACAATAAAGGGCGTTTGCAATTAGCCAAAAAGCTTCGATTTTAGTGTGATTAAAGAATATGTTGCTGGAGTGGTTAAAGTAGAACATATTATTGCTTTCTCAATCTCAATGCAATGTTTCCAGTGAAAGGCACTTTTTGTGTATGTGCGTATGTACCTCTTTAAAAATAATGTGATGGAGGGGTAATAGAAAGAAATGTGAAAATTTTCGAAAGTAATGACTGACCAACTTCGACTCAAATCTCAATTGAATATTCATCGTCCAACTACAATATTGAATATATACTTTTTAAATGGAGATCTAGTATACTTAAAATGACTATGAAGACTTAGTTTTTAAAGTTTAATTTATTGCAGACATGTTTTTATGGATTTGACTTTATATTTAGGCGACTTTGTGTACCTTGCATTCACATGTTATCTTTTGACTATTACCATGTAAATGACCCATTCCCGACTCATTGGACTCAGACTCGACTCAGAAAATTTTGCATTTTGCAGCATTCTGATGTTATTTTATTCACACCTTAAACGACGACTAAGCTTCATTGACCTTTCACTGGAAAAAAGTACATTCCTCGTTGGAAATTGAAAATACTGGACCTAATATAAATAGGTACCTCATTTATGACAAAATCATCCTTATACTAATTTCAAGATTATATAAAGATCTAACTGTTACGCCTGTTGCTGCTACATCCACTTCCATTCATTTCCAAACTCTTGGGAATGGCGTATTTACAGCAAAATATCACGGCCGTTAAATCTGTTTTGCAGGAAATGATGCAATATTTCATCAACATTTCTCAAGACAAAAATAAATTTTGTAACGTCTTTAGTCCCAAATATGAACGAAGGATGTAGATGGTAAACCCGAGAAAAATAATTTTATTGCCATCTTCTTGCGCAATCTTCCTCGCTCGATGAGACAAAGGAGTTGGTTAAAGAATGTTTGAGAATGAATGGCGAAACTGTGTAATTACAAAACCGTAAATTGAAACAAAAGATATTTTATTGAGGCATTGGGTAATTTTCCTTCGAGAAGCTTCTCTAAATGGATTTGCGCAATCAAAATGGAATTCAATTTGCGTCAGGACGAATGCAGGTGCCTACGGGCTTTCGGGGTATAAAAGCCCCGCTTTTTCAGGAGTCAGGCATCAAACGCTCTTCCCTTCTCTTGGATTAAAAGTCAACTTTAAAAAAAACTCTCTCGTCGCCATGAAATTCTTTGTGTTTTCGCTGCCCTCGTCGCAGCTGCCGCTGCCGGTGGTGGTGGTGGTGTAAGTCTTCAATCAATATTTTTTAAAAAGAATTCCACTTTTGACTTGAATATACTTTACTTGATTTTAACCGAGCCCTTTCTGTTATCGATTTCAGGCTGGAGGCGCTGGTGCTGGTGCTGGAGGTGCCGCAGCCGCTGCCGGAGGTGCTGGTGCTGGTGCTGGAGGAGCTGGCGCTGGAGGTGCCGCAGCAGCTGCTGGAGGTGGTGGCGCTGCTGGTGGCGCTGGAGGTGCTGGTGCCGCTTAAGAAACTCTATCACAACCGGCCACTCGATCCAACGCGACTCCCCAACATTCGTACCGCAATTGGCAATGCATTCAAAGATATTCATTTTATTTTATTTCAAGCCTTTTATCAGGACGCCAATTTTTAACCATAACTGTTTCAGTATTTTCAAATTCGAGTTCAAAATGAAATTTTCTTCAGTTTGTTTTACTTAGTTGACTTTTGGTTGCATTTTATTTTGTTTAGGTATTTTTTTGATCAGGTATTGATTCTGCACGGGTAATATTGCACATTGAACATGAACAAAGCGTTAACAAATGGCATGTCGCTATAATGGCAAAGCAAAATGGCTCATCTTTCATCTCCACTTTTGTGTGCTCTTAGAAATGATATCGATGTTCACCAACAACAGGTCGTTTCCATAGCAAAAACTCAGTTTATGAATTTGATCCATGCGTTAATGGAAATAGAATATGCAATGCAAAATGCAAATCATATGCAAATATTTATAAACAATGCAACCACAAAGCTCATCAAACTTTCCAACCACAGTTTCCACGACTAGATACTAAATATTTATTACAGCTCTCATAATACCTCTCATAATGAAACCCTAATATTTAATCAAATAATATGAAGACTCAGTACATAAATTCATACCTCTACAATGATTGGTGTCAACCTTCCCCCCAACTAAATCTAAAAAATTAACAATCCCAAGAAAACGTACAATCAACCAATTCAGTTGTCTTCTTTTTTCCGTTACTACTCTTTCGTCTACAGAATCTCATCATCAGGTGTCATCACAAATCACAACCAAGTTTATTTAAATATGTACATAAATGTCAATCAAATTCAAACAAAGTGGAAATCTACACAAATTCATTCTTCATAAAATTGCAAACATCAAAACCTAATTCATTACTCTATTTTCCACAATGTCCCTTCAATCCCACAACTTCTCGGCGAGACTCACCACCGCGTCCTTCAGCTGGAGGCGGCTACTCGAGCACGCAATGCTATCCGGCTTCATGAAGTGCAAGTCATGGAACTTGATGCATTCCTGCAGCCCCAAAAACGCTGCCTTCAGCTCCCTCCTCCTCCCCTTGAGTTTGGAAGACGCTGCCTCCGCCAGTTGTGCGATGCGCTCGCAATCCCTTTCAAAGTCCCATCCTGTCACGTGCCAAGGGCAGACGGGGCAACTCCAGCCTCCCCTCGTCTCCTTCAGAATGATCTCCTGCAGCGTCTCAATCCCATTCGAGTCGACGTCCCTGAAGGGCCTGCACTCGGGGCAGATTGGGTCGCCGCGCAAGACATGGGACCAGTCGTACTTGCACTTTGGACAGGTGCAATGGAAGCCGCACCCCGTTTCCAACTTTTGCTGCCTTTCTTCCTTCAGTGATGCAGCCGAGAGTCCATACAGGGTGAAGAACTCCTGTCCTGGTGCGACGAGATGAGTTGTGACGACCATGATACCATTCCCCGGAAGGCCGGAGCAGACCGTGTTTGGGTCGCAGGAGTGGTTGAGAAGGGTGCACAAGAGGAATAGGCCCCTTCCAAGCATCGTGTCATTTTTACTACCATTTTTCTTGCTGCCCTCCAGTCCGGTGTCAAATCTTCGAATCAGGGCGCTGCTGAACGCTGCAGTCAGCTGGTGGAGGACGAGCTGCTTGTAGAACTCTTCTTTGACCCAGGCAAGGTTGATGCCGGGTTCGGTCTCCTTGAGCGAGGTGAAGTAGTCAGTGCAAGCGTCCAGGACCTTTGTCGCCAGCAAGGCGTGGCAGCAGAAGCCGACGAGGATGTTCCTGTGGAAGTTGGGCGACAGGTTCCAAGACATGTTCTGCACCGTTTCTAATGCCGTTGGAGCAAACACACCTTCAACAGAAATACGAGAATGAAATTAATTGATATTTACGATCTCACTCTCCGTAATACTTTAAAACTGGATGATATTTTTTGAAAAAAAATATTGCCCTCACCTTCAGAATTCATTCCAGGAATGGGACTTTTCTCGTCATGCTTGGGCGCCCGCAAATGAGCCAGTAGACCGCGCGGTCCAAGTTTCAGAAGCATGGCCAGGCCGAGGCGGTTGGAACTATCCTCCTTCAGCTCATGGAGGTAGGGAAGCATCTTGCATTCATACTTGGAATGAAGCTTGGCGTAGTCCGAAGCAGCGCAGGTTTCAGAGCAGTAGAGGGTGAAGACACACGTCGAGCACGGAATCCCTCCGCCGTACAGTCTCCCGGAGCAGGCGCTGCAGTTGTTCGTGTTGAAGCTCACCGTCTCCGCTGGAACGTGGTGATCGGCCTTGTCCATCAGGATCAAAGTTCCTTCAGAAAGGAAATAAAGGATCATGATTTAGCTTATTTCTATCATTTAATTAGTAAACTTGCTTGAATTTAAATTTATATAATGACTTTTGATGTCATACCTGGCTCGATCGGAGTGTCTCCTTTGTTGTACAGGCACCTGCCCTTCACCGCGTCCATCCGAATCCCGACAAACTCCTCAGCTCCTGGTATCTGCTTACTTTCATTCTTCAAAGTGGCCAAAACTTGTTGAGCGAACTGCTTATCTTCATCCACCTTCACTTCGATAGTCTGGGTTGCCCTCAATTGATCCTGGCATTTGACCTTCCTCGCTTCAATTCTCTCGAGCAGGGAAGGATTAGCCTCAACTCCGGACTCGATCTTCTCGAACAAAATGATCTCCTCGAGACATTTCTTCCAGTTTCCAAGATGGGCGAAACAGGCGCTCCGGTTCGAATATGAGAGCTTCTCAGCGTGTGACCCGGGCTGGGCGTAGGAGGCGGCAAGGGTGTAGCAGTGGAGGGCCTTTGGAACATTGCCGGCTTTGAAGAAGTCATTCCCCTTGTTTCGGAGCGAGGTCGAAAGTTGCTCGTTCTTGCGGAGAAGAGCAAGTCCCTCGAGCCTGGAGGGAGGGGAGGCTTCCTGTCCCGGAATTAGCAACACTGGAAAGACAAATGGTTGAAAATATTTGTTAGAAATGATAAAGATATTATTATGAATGTTGAATGCTTTACACTTTTGAACCTATTACGTAAAAAAAATTACCATTTTCCAAAATTCCATTCAGTTTGTCTCCGTAGAGACGTTGAAACTCTCGCATCTTCTTAAAGACGGTGTTTCCCGTGAGCTTAGGCATCTTCCAAAAGAACAGCGCGCAAGGGAAGGTGGTCACAATCCGATTATTATCCGACGCGCGACTCAGACTCACCAGATAATTGACAAAGTCGTCTGGGGTTGCGATAGGGCGCAAATCGCTCCAGTTCGCAGCTCCGCACCTCCACATTTTCGAATCTTGAAGACAAAAGTCTAACAAGTCGAAATCGAACTTCAAAAAATTCGAAAGATCAAAATGCGCTTAGTCAGTGTCGAAAACGGTTGGAATGTTGATATTTTTAATGCTCAATTTATTCCAGTGACTTTGAAGTACAATTGTCGATGACTTTAGTCTTTAAAACAAAAAATGGCTTTGGAGATACAGTCAGCTTCGCGTCGGCACTCGGACCCAACCAAATCAGAAATGACAAGAAAATGTTCAGTACAAAATAATGAAAATAATTTTACTGAACACTAGAGCTGTTGCTATCATCGAAAGTCTGAATCGAGTTAAAAAAGGACGATTTCTCCAGCTTCCAAAATCCCTAAATACAAAACATGCTTAAATATGTAAATGAAGGCTATAAAAGCATTAGGGATCATTTCTCATTGAAGCCAAATGCATATGATTCATATTCAAATATGAAGCAGTTTCGGAAAAAGCTGATTGCTATTGATAAATTTTGCATTCCTGGTCAATCCTGTTCATAAGAATTTTAACTGAGGCGTATCGGTTTACCCCATTGTTCAATTCTAAAAAGTGCCAAAGTGTACATAAGTGCTTTTGATGCAAACAATGAAGGTGGCTCTTTATGTAAATTTTTTGAGTGAAAAAGCTTATACATGAACTGGAAAAAATCGACCTTTTCTATAAAATCAATTAGTTTGTAATCGTTATGTAGCCTTAACCAAGCTTATTGAATGTTGAAAGTCAGGAGGCACAGGTCCCCTAAAATATTTAGTAAATGCAGGCAGTCAAGTCGTCAAGTGTCAAGTCCAGTGGCACAGCCGAAGTATTCATTTGACTTTATATGCATACGCGTCGAATCGGTGCCTTCGAGTGCTTTTTTGCGACTTGTGCATATGTAAACAGGTTGGTCTTCTGCTAATGATAAACGTCATTTTCAAACGTCTTCAAACTTTATCCATTCCACTGCCTCTGTGAAATCGGTGCACTGAAACATGTAAAGAGGTTCGAGAGAACGAAAAAAAAACGGAAAAAAGATTACTTCTCACGTCGCCCAGCCTGGCTCACCAATTTGGTTTTGTATGTCATGTTGCTACATTTATGGTCAGTGCCTGAAATCTACGAAATAGTGATTAGCAAATGAAAAATTCAGACAAAATAAGACCAATTCTTGTGCAGCTGATGCTTGTAAGCAATGTGTCAAATACAACTGACAATGTGACAATGAAGCTTCTGAGATGTGATGCTGTATAATGTATCTAGGTATTTTACAAACAGGATTTACACGTACATTTTCTATATTTCTTTATTGCCCTGATATCATCAAATATACACCAATGAAATTAGATTTTGAAAAGTTAAAGCCAAAATGTTATTTTTGAAAATCAAATTAAGCTGGCAGAACTTTCACATCCATCTACTTGCATTTGTTTAAATTAAAGTTCTATCAATGCTCACACCTCCTTATCGAAACTTAAAAAATTTCACAAAAAAACCTTCACTCTAATGAACAAAGAAATCTAACGGGCAGGAAACAACATTAATAAAAAATTAACTAAATTCGACATACCATTTGTTAATCATTATATAAATTCAAAAGGAGCCCAACTCTGGACTTCCGCCTTCTTCCAGCTTTAAAAGTATTTAAATGACTTGGCTTACCAAATCTACAAATCCTCGTCGTCCTCCTCCTCCCAAAACTGATCTTCAAATTCCTCATCGTCCTGGAAATGGTGACCTCCAAAAGCCCCCACTACTTCTGGACTCCCGTCGTGAACATCTCATTGGATCTCATTTCTCCTAAAATTCTCCAGCCCCTCGTCGTAAGCAACCCCATCATCATTCTCCTCAGACTCATCCTCATCCAGGCACCTCGGATCATATCTAAGCCAGCGGTACTTAATTTCCGGATGGCTCAGGAGGCGGGGTCACTTCGTCCCTTTCAATTTCTTGGAGAGGGCGACTTTCAGCTCCATCCCGGTGAGATAAGTCTCAACCCGGGTGACCTTACTGAAGAGGGTCAGAGTGAAGCCGTAGTTTGGCTCTTTGTCCGTGGTTTGAAAGTGGGAGGTGCGCTGGCCTTCCCGCATGCCGGCATCGGGCATCGTATTCCAGGATATTTAGGAGTTGAACCGAGAAGACAATCGTGTCCAGGGTCTCGTGCCACAGGACATCGGGGCGGTTGAGGTTGTCGTCGTCGTGAGGTTGTCGTCGTCGTCCGTCCTCGAGGCCAGGGACACTCTGAGCTGTGGCTGGGCGTTGGGTGCCTGAGATGACGATCCGAGTCTTGAAGGAGTTGGAGTTGGCTTAAGCTCCGTCGTAGTAGGATCCACTTCATTCTCAAAGTCAAAGTCCCTGGGCAGTTTGGCGCCGTTCCTTTGAATCGTCCCGAAGGGGCCGTAGAAGCCGTAGTATTATCTATTAGTTTTTTTCTTCCTGTATAACTGCGTCTATCGGGCTATGCATCATGGAGTATTTTTTCAGTGTCTTAATTATTGTGCGTATCTCAGATAGAGATTGCTCCCCGTTTGTCCCCACCAAAGATTGACCCCGAAAACTCTAAACAAAAAAATCTCGCACCACTCCGTTTCCCGTAAATTGGACTTCTTTTATTTCTTCGTATGTAGCATGATTCCGTGCACATATGTATGTATTTAAACTCGTAATGTAAGTAACGAGTCGTTTGATTTGCCAACCCCGTCTCACAAGGATGTTAACCCATTTACTAAACTGGCATTTTATTGCTTGGCCCGGGTCCGGAATCCAGAATTCCGCACTTCTTTTCCTCTAGGAAATGGCTGACAAGGATTCCAATGCAAATATTTGCGAATTTATGCATATCGTCAATGGGCCTTTGTTCAGCCGACGCGAAGCGTTCGTGCGTGTGATGCTGTTAGTTCTCATTGACTTTGTGCATTTTATATTTCCAAATTACAAAACTTACATGAAGATTTGAAAATTACGTCATTCAAATAAATTACTAGAGTATTTAGAGTAGGGATTTACAGTAGTATTTTATTCATGAAACTTCTGATAAACATTAATTATATGCTGGCTGATAATGTTTTACATATATATTTTCGAGCAGACAACGAGCTGTATTTGTACAAGGCTAATGCTTCAAGCGGCAGTTAGTTGTAGTGTTGGGGTTTTTCCCAGCTACAAGTTTTTCCCAGTGGGATGGGAAAAACGTTTTTCCCGTGTAATGTCCAAAACTGTCCATAACCCACACTGCATGCATTATATTCTTTGTCGCACAATGCCCCCAGCCATTGAGTTTTTCCCACTTTTTACATTAAGTATATGGCACTGGAGTTTTGGTCGGTTTTGGGCAGCTAGGTTTTGGACGTCCAAAATGGTAAATACCGGTATTTACCGGTAAATACCAATTTTAGTTTTTCC
>JAHZMY010002307.1:0-15963 GCA_027743915.1 Seira sanloemensis | reverse complement strand
GTAAATGACCAAAAGCAAGCCCCCGGCCATCTTTTAATTTTTCGAGCCACCACCCCCAGCCATCTTTAGAAGCCCGGTGATAGTTAGAACCCGGCCTGCTTTTGGTCAATTACGGTATATTACCACTTTCAAATACATATTTTGAGTCAAGAATCGAACTAGTTGTCTAAAGTCAAGAGATATAGAGGCGCATAAAAAAGTAAATATTATAGACATGCAAATCCTGGATAGGACCTTTCATGACAAATTAAATACAAACGAGGAAGTGACTCATTGCTTGTACCGTGCAATTATAAATTGCATATGTAAATAGGCATTATAATACCTATGTACCAGTTTTGGCTACTTACTTTGCCCACCCACCTCACAACTTATGAAACGGCAATGGCTTAACGCACCAAGTTCAATTCATTTTTAATCAATCGAACTGATAAAGTAGCGGGGAATGATTGATAACAAGGAACATGACAAATAATGAGTGCTTTATAATCCTGCAACTACTCATGGCTACAGCTCAGTCTTTGCATGACACCCTCAGTAGGCGCTTCAAGTTTCAAAAGCAAGTTCATCAGCCAAATGCATTTAAAAGGAAGACAAAATGAGAGTGAAAGAAATAAAAATTAGGGTTTACTTGATGTGAGCCTGAGATAACTGAAGCATCCTCATTTCTCTGACGTTGAAAGTGCAAGTTGCAGCCTGCGTGTATCGCGCCCGTGCGCCAAACTGCGCGATCTCACTCGCCCAACTATAAAATTATAGTGAATAATAGCTGAAGAGGAAAGCCAACCCACTTTCGGATTACATGCTGTTTCCGCCAGCATCGCCTAATTATAATCTTCGACGATATTTCAAAACGGGAACGGCGCGTGAAAGGGGGAGAAAGCGTTGGGTCAATCATCAGAAACTCGCAGTAATCATAAACACAGCTTCACCCTTACCTCCCGCAGGGGCAAACTGCTCAGAGCTTTGGAGCCTTTCTGCTCTGTCCTCAGCCCCCAGTATTATTTTGCGGGCAGAGGTTCCTCCCCATTTGCCAAGTCGCTTAAGTCATCGTCACCATAATTTAATGTCTACATTACTTCCCGCATCCCATCACAATAACGACGACGACGACGACTTCGACAAACGTAGGAATACTGTGACACCTATTTATTTTCAACCGCAACCAGGATCTTTGCCAAGATCTTTGTCTGCAGTGTGCCTTTACACGACAAGACAGCACCGCGATGTCTTACACCGAGTTGGAGGCGGGATACAAAGGACTCTTAGGCATCTATGAGTTCCTCAACAACAACGAACTGATGATGTCATCCTATACTCAAACAAGGGTACTTTTCCTACTCATTCATTTACCTAATTTTTGAGCCTGTGCTGCCTTACCAACTCCAATTTTGCCTACATTACTTGCGCATACATATAACTAAGAATTCGAATTAGCTACAAATTAAAATATTTTGCAACTATTTACCTAATCTGAATTTTTATAGATGACTACTTGTACTCTTCGCGCATCTTGAGATTGATCTTTTGAGAATGGGTATGGAGTGAATTGAGTAGAGATGAGAATGCTTCTAGGAAAAACTTTTTGTCCAGAAAAGAGTTTTAGATTTATGTATATGTAAGTAGTTTTAAAGTACTTACGTACAGATGAGTGAACACTACGGTAGAATTTGTCCAAAGCTGAGGTTATATTAATGCTCTTTGCAAAATTGCGAAAAGTACTCTCAGACTTTTTTAGGTGCGACGTAATTGGATATTGAATGCCATTGTCTTTAAATTATGTCTGGTCGTGACACATTTAAAGCAATAATAATTTACGAAGAAAATCGTCTATTTTATCCACACATATAGGTTTTTTCGCCATTCTCTTTATATGGCAATAAACCTTACATTCGTATGACATGGAATTATGTATGTCGTTAGGGATGATTAAGCAAATTCACTTGGTTCTGTCGAAGACGTCTTCCAAGAAAAGTTAATTCAGCATTTTTTTCGCATTTAGATAAACAAAAGCAAGTCATATTGTCCCAAATAAACCCACACAAGAGGTTTTTTGCTTCGAAACGAAAAGTTTATAATTTTTGCATGAAATGTCATCCAGACCCATTTATTTCGCCACATTATTTTTATTGTCCCTTTTGACTCGTCGTCACTTGAGAAAGTAGTCAGTTTCTAAACGGTTATGTTCAAGACGACAATCATTTGATAGTTCAACGGAAAAGAAAAGAGAGCATGGTAATAAGTCAGTCATGTATGCTTCATTTCAAAAGCATGTAAGATGCTTTGTGTGACCTTATGCCAAGTCGGCAATTTAGGTATAGATTTTGCAGCGCTTTGGAAACAAAGATGAGCTTTGAGCTTGGAAGAGACGAGATCCGCTCATGTCAAAAATGTGTGGTAGAAGAACTACTTATTCGCGGAGGTGAAATCTACTCATTGTCAGTGGAGGGGATTAACACAGAATAAATATTTCCTTTTGGCATGGTTTGTCGGTGTCCCTGCCAGAAAAAATCTACTGCGCCGTCTTCCATTCTCAATAGAGCGTGTATACTTCTGCATCTTTCACGAAGAGGAATTAATGACGATTACGAGCTTGAGCAATATTTTGTTTGAAATTCTCACTCGTGCAAAATTGTTTATTTCTTCTCTCTCAATACTTCATTCAGCTAATCCTTGATCGTGTGTGCATATTCAAAAAGCCTTCCTTCGTGAAATTGGAATGGAGTATAATGTACCTATGCATTTCCTCACAGCGTTACTGTTGCACGTCTTAATGACGCAAAGATAATGGTATATAGAATAAATGATGTGAAGGAGAAATACAAGGCAGATCAAGAGACTCGATCTGCACGGTTATCCTACTTGAGGAAAGACATTCGAATCACACGATTCTAAAAGCTCTTATCTCTATCGAGGTTTCCATTTTTTGCACATCTCGTCACCAGGATTACATTTCCATGCACGGAACAAGCCTGGCCTATCCTTATATCCTGCTTCCGTTTTGATCAATGAATCAGTCCGAGTTTAGTAGGGTTCCATCAACCAGAGATTATTCTTTTTTCAAATAGAGCATTTTAGTTTAAGAATTTTCCCCACCTTTATTATCACAATTTGAAAAGGTACAATCATTGAGGACAGGGTGAGTAAGACTGGATCCTGTGATAGGGTACATACAAAAGGAACGCCATCCTTCAGAGTGGAGAGTAGATGCAGGGCCGGTGCAGTAAATGGCTCATTGTTTAGCTCTAACTTTAAACTTTTTGCGAAGTCTTGGTCTCAGAGTTAGTGACTTCAAGGTAAAGAAAAGGGATAGATGCCCTGTGGGACCGTTCTTGTGTGAATAACCCAGTGAGTTGTTGTCTGTCCTTTTGGCGTGGAGTTGAGATGAGCGTTGACCTTGACGTGTATTTTGAACTAAATGCTTTATTTTACATATTCGGAGGGAGAGCTGATAGTGATGATGTTGTGTATGGTTACGATGAGTTAGTTTTTGATGTAAGACTTATTATTTGCACAAGCTTGTGATATTTACTTGTATGAAATGCTGTGTGTATTTACATATGTAATATACTTCACTTGTTGCTTGCAAGACTTACAATTATAGTTATTAAGTTACTAATGTTGGTTGCGACTCGTGTTCTGCTGGATTTGAGTCGGTTCGGAAGGCATTTCTTCATAATCTGACTCTGTATGCCACATTTGTGCTTTCAGCTACCCCTGGGGGAAAGCGATGACGAAGTGCAGGAGAGCTCTTGCAAGCAGGTGGTCGTGGGCATTTGCGCCATGGCCAAGAAGTCAGAGTCGAAGCCGATGAAGGAGATTCTAACAAGACTCGATGATTTCGAATACATCAAAACGATCGTCTTCCCAGAGGAAACCATTCTCAAGGTAATTGATTTTGTCATTTCTACTGACACTGGTATCTACACACTAGCATGTGGAAGAGAGAGAGAGAGAGCAATTGGGGCAGCATGCATATTAAAATTAATTTTATTAGGTTTTATTACTGAAAAAATGTGGCCGTACAAACGTTTGCCTCCCTTCCTTTGAAAAAATCATTCAAGCATGTTTTTGTCGCTTGGCTTTAATGTTAGAAATTGAAGTGCAGCCGCGTTGTTAGTATGTGTTTAAATCTGAAAGCCATAAAGCAAGGAAATCAAGTGTTCCCTAAATTACGAGTCATGAATTTTGATCGTCGGCGACGTACTGCTACACGTGTTCCCAAAATGCAGTAAGCTAAGCAAAAACTAACAATAATGCTTTTTTTTATTGCATTTCAATACAGCTGCCGGTTGAAGAATGGCCTTTATGCGACTGCCTCATATCATTCCATTCTAAAGGCTTTCCCCTGGACAAAGCCATCTCATACGCAAAGCTTCGAAAGCCCTACATCATCAACAACATTGAGATGCAATATGAGCTTCAGGACAGGAGGAAAGTCTACTCAATCTTGGAAAGGGAGGAAATCCTTCTTCCCAGATACGCTGTTCTCGACAGAGACAGTCCTGATCCTAAAAGTATGCAAAATACATATTTGTACATATCCATGACTGGTGAAAATGTTCTACAATACACATTTGTAATTTTCCATCATCTTCCTTCCCAATTCTTCATATACAGTGCATGAGCTAATCGAGTCTGAAGATCATGTTGAAGTGAATGGAGTCACATTCAACAAGCCATTCGTAGAAAAGCCGGTGTCTGCGGAAGACCACAACATCTACATTTATTACCCCACATCGGCGGGAGGAGGGAGCCAGCGACTCTTCCGGAAAATTGGGAGTCGGAGCAGCGTCTACTCACCTGAAAGCCGGGTGAGGAAGACCGGCTCGTTCATCTACGAAGACTTTATGCCCACGGATGGGACAGATGTCAAGGTAAAGACGGAGTTTCTGCTTGCCTCTGATTCATTGTAAGGAGAGAACATTGGCCATTATTCCATTGAAAGTCAGGGTCATAATTAGGTTAATGGTGGTTTTGCACTATTTTTTCTTAGTACAAACGACGTTTTTTAGAAGTCCACCTGGTAGCATTGAGAAACTCACATTGCACAGAGAGTACCATGTATTGTACCTATACTGACACTTTCGACTGAAATAAACATTACAGCATTGTCTCTGTATACCTTCATTAGCGAAATATGCGAGTAGGAATTATTCCTTAATGCCATAGTCGTGTCAGAAAGACCTGAACTTTTGATTGAGACAGACGCGAAAGAAATCTTTCTAGTCTTGAGTCCGCCAGCTATAGCTTTATCATTCAACATTGAAATTCGAATCACCTCTTAACTTAAGAGTCATGGTAGTCATACACCTCCAATTTGGAGTGGACGGCAAGTTAAACCAAGTCGATCGGCCTACTCGTATTCACTGCCTTATTCAATTCCACGAAGAGGCGCTATTATGCGAAGACGTGTGTGCGACACTATTTTTTATTGATCTGGTGTTTGGTGATTGCAAGGTCTACACCGTTGGTCCCGACTATGCCCATGCGGAAGCGAGAAAGTCTCCTGCTCTCGATGGAAAGGTTGAGCGGGACTCGGAGGGAAAGGAGGTGAGGTATCCTGTGATTTTGAGTGCAATTGAGAAGCTCATCGCCCGAAAGGTGTGTCTGGCCTTCAAGCAGACTGTGTGCGGCTTTGATTTACTTAGGTAAGCAAACATTGAAAGACTGAATAATTATATGCAGTTTTTTCTGTTCATAAGATTCACTTTTTGCAAATGTAGGGCGAATGGGAAATCATACGTTTGTGATGTGAATGGATTCAGCTTTGTGAAAAATTCGAATAAGTATTATGATGATTGCGCTCGAATTCTCGGCAACATGATTTTACGAGAGCTGGCCCCGACGCTGCACATCCCTTGGGCTATTCCTTTCCAACTGGATGATCCGCCTATCGTGCCAACAACATTTGGCAAGATGTGAGTCACTGTCTTTAGCAATGTACCTAATTTGGTGGAATGGGGCATTATGAAACCAAGTGTGTATTTCTTTCTCCCAAGGATGGAGCTTCGGTGTGTGGTTGGGGTAATTCGACACGGTGATCGGACTCCCAAGCAGAAGATGAAGATGGAAGTTCGCCATTCAAAGTAAAGTTTTAGGCGGACAATCTTTTATTAAAAATGTGGCGCATTTTTTGCCACTAAGAAGGATTTTTAATTATTGCTTTTCCAGATTCTTTGAGCTATTTCAAAAGTACGGAGGGACTCCAGAGATCAACGTCAAGTTGAAGCGGCCAAAGCAGCTGCAGGAGGTACTGGATATTGCAAGATTTCTCCTGTCGGAGGGCCAGAACGCTGAAAATAAGGACGTCGAGATTGAGGAGAAGCGTAGTAAACTCGATCAACTAAAGAGTGTCCTCGAGATGTATGAGCAGATGTTGAAAGATCATTGTCTTGATGATGATGCTTATAACATGTAATACTAACCGCATGACCTCGCTCTCATCTCAACCTTCCCTAACTTTCTTTTTCGTCTCTTCTCCCTTTGGTCGAATTCAGGTACGGCTACTTCTCCGGGATCAACCGGAAGGTGCAGCTGAAGTACCAGCCGAAAGGTCGTCCACGCGGCTCCAGTAGTGACGACGGTGAGTCATTCACCCTGTTTGAAGATACGTTCACTTTTTAAAAAATTGTGCAAAAATTAACATTTATGTTTTCTGTTTGCAAATTTCATGGAAAGATTCTCCGAAGGAACCTTCCCTCGTCTTGATATTGAAGTGGGGTGGTGAGCTGACACCTGCTGGTACGTATTAACCTGTTGGACAATATGCAATGTAATTTTATGTGATTGTGAATTACATTGTTCTCTTTTTACACAGGCCGTGTTTCTGCCGAGGAGCTCGGACGGATATTCCGCTGTATGTACCCCGGGGGACAGGGTAGGCATGCTAACCAACAATCCTTTCACCTTACTAACCTCACTTAACAACCGAGCCTCTTTTTTCTCCCCAGTCGGTTTTTACAAACATATCTATTTATCCGTGTCTTTTCAAGTCAAGATGAATCAGTATTTTTCTCATGTTTGACGAATCTCTTTTCTTCATCGTGTCAAGACACAGGAAGTTTCTTTGGTTTTTTTGCACACGTTCCTGAGTTCGTGATATTTGTGTCTCTGCACGCTTTCCGACATATTCAGATGCTCAGTTTCAGAATCATTTAAACATATTGTAATTGTTTTTTATTCAAGTGGAAATTCGTACATTGTTTGTTAAAAGTCATGTACTACAGTAGCTTTTATGTATACGTTTTTTGAGCGAATCCTACTTTTACAATTTTTTAGTACTTCATACATTTCTTTTTTTCTTGCATTTTTTTCAATTATACGATAATCGCATTGTAAGTGAACAAGCTGATGGAGTAGAATTGTGTCATCTGTGATGGGTAATGTATCCTTGATATATATCTCTTTTAAAATCAAAAAATCCAACTAGGAGTAACCAAAATTTGCTCATTTTTCTTTTCGTTTCTGTATGGAAATATTGATTTTTACTCTCTGAGTTGAGTGGCGTGCACCCTTTCAATTAACCAGGCGCAGTATTTCAATCCAAGCCTTTATAGCGTTTACAATAACCTTTTAGATAGTTCCACACACTTTTGCAAGTGAAATATTATGCTTTGAGGACCTCGAAGCAGATCCTGTTGAATTAACGACAAGTCAATTAATACCAATTAACGAATTAATAATATTTAAACCCATATAATCTTACGTTAGTACTTTGGCTTTGACAAGAAACCGTAACGCACTCTAGTTTGTAGAGAAATAGATCACACAAAAATCATATGTATTATATATAAATATTTATAACGCTAAAGAAAGCCTCTTCAGCCATCGCCATAAAACGTAGTTTTTTGGTACAAACTTATTTTTTTATTGCCATGTGGCCATGTGATGTCGGTTTTGGACCGTGATTGATAGTGTTGAATTCCATGTCGAAAATGATATTTCTCTCCTCGTTGACGATGTATTACACGATATACATATAAAAATATTGTATTTTAGATGTAGGTTCAATTATGATCTATTTTTACCGTAGACCAGTATGGGGTAAAACGAGAAAATAACGGTAAAGAATTTAAACTTCCAAAAATACTGACTTTGTCTCTGTTTTGTCGCTACAGTCCTGTTCAATCTTTTTTGTCCGTTTACAAATGTTTGCGTCAACTGCACGAAAATGTCACTCATGTATTTTCTCTCTTTGTCGTCGTCGTCTATCATTGTTAGACATAATGTGCCTTTGTACATATCAATTATTGCAGTGAAAAAACCGAATTACAGGCAACATGAAAAAGCTTCTTCCACTGGTATCATTTCGTAAAATAACTCTTTTATATTTTTTGGTGAAGAATGGAAGGTGGTGACGGTATTTACTTTCTCGTTTAAAAAATTCCGTTTCAAACAAAAAATACTTTTGTTTGTAATTTGGTTTCATTCTGTTCGTCTTTAGTTTCGATTCTCGTTCTTCTCTGTTGAAGATAATTCTTTCTGTTTCGTCGTCTGATTATACGTTTCCGTTGCTAAATGCTTTTTTCTCTATAATCTGGTTTTCATTTTCTGGGCGTTAGAAGTATTTGCCAGCTTTTGCACGCTAACATAACTTTGCTAACCCAGGTGAATATGCTGGGACTCAAGGTTTAGGACTGCTCCGACTCCATTCCACGTACCGGCACGACCTCAAGATCTACGCCTCGGATGAAGGACGTGTGCAGATGACTGCAGCGGCTTTTGCCAAAGGACTACTGGCGCTTGAGGGGGAGCTGACGCCCATCCTCGTACAAATGGTCAAGTCAGCCCATACCAATGGCTTGTTAGACAACGACTGCGAGTCGAGCAAATTCCAAAGACAGTGAGTAGCACTTACAATCAGTTTGAACGACCTATTCTTTTTAAATGGAACTGTCATTAGCCAATTATACATACTTTTATTTTTCAGTGTGAAGCAAAAGTTACATGATCTGATGCAGCAGGACAAGGATCTGACTCCGGAAGACATGGAGAAGATTAATCCATGCGGCTCTCAGTCAAATCAATCTGAAAAAAATTGTGTATAATTTTTTACTATATAAAAGTTTTATTTTTATTATAGGAGTACGGATTGAGTCAAATTGACAAGTTGGCGATTGCCCAGGGAATCTGCACTCCGCTTTTGAAGAAGATTCAAACTGATTTGCAGCGAAACATTGGAGAGCCTGCTGATGAGTCAGTCAACCGACTCAATCCCAGGTAAATCACAATCTCATCGAATTAATTAATTTATAGGAAGAGTAATAATGGCATATAGAATACTTGATTTTGTGTTGTCCTCCCTAATTGATTAGGTATTCGCACGGTGTGTCGAGCCCTGGGCGGCATGTGCGCACAAGGCTTTACTTCACGAGCGAAAGCCACATTCATTCACTGCTCACCATGATCCGATATGGCGGCCTTGGTGATGTACGTTCAGGAACAAGAGTTTTTCTCAGTTTAACATCTTCATGTTGGTTATCTAATGTCGCTATTTTGTTCTCAGAAGAATTTGGACGAGCAGTGGAGTCGTGCTATGGAGTACATTAGCGCAGTCAGTGAGCTCAATTACTTGACTCAGATTGTCATAATGCTTTACGAGGATCCTACAAAAGATCCGTCGTCGGAGGAAAGGTTCCACGTTGAGCTGCACTTCAGTCCGGGGGCAAACTGCTGCGTTCACAAGACAGTCCTTCCAGGACCTGGGTTTCGACCAAACAGTCGCAGTGATACAGCAAAGGCATTGGTAATGGGAATCAAACGTATTCCATATATCAAAGATATTTTGATCTTTTCGTGTGCTAATCAATTTTGTTTTCTCGTAAAAGCAATTGCAGCAGACATCTGCGAGTGCTGCGCAGACACCAACTCAAGTGCCTCCGGCTCAGCCCCAGACTCCTCCAAAGACCGTGATTATTGCGGAGGAGCCTCCACGGGCGACCTCAAAGCCAATTGACATCCCCAAAACTGCAGATGTTATCGTGAACAAACAGGACAGTGCGTTCCGTCTAATTCCGAAAGCGTCTAAGCAGATGTCCTTCAGCGAGTCAGAGATTGACAGGAGGCGGTCACTGTCCGAGTCTGAGGAAGTATCTCCTCAATCAGATTACGACGACAATACATACCAAAAGGTGTTGGTCTCCACCAAACCAATTCCAATCAAGTAAGAATAAAAATTAGATTTTTCCAACAACTTATTATGGGCAATAGCTAGTGACTTGTTTAAACCCAAATTTTTTGTGTTGCAGGGAAGCTCCGGGTCACCGGAGCACAAGAGCTAATTCTGTCGAAGCTTCAGTCGTTCCAACGGGACGATTCGCAAGTAAGGCAAGAGTCAAAGATCTTTTAATGTCCTGGTTTGACCAGCCGCATCTTATCGGAGGAGCAGGTTTCCATTGTTTTCCAGATAAGCTAGACTCCCGCTTGATCCATCGAAAATATAAAGGCTTCAGCCACTCCCCCTACCTCTTCTCGACTGCCGTGATTACTGGACAAAGTCCAGCCGTCACTTGCGAAGATCTTAAGCCATTCATGCAAGTGGCTCCGGCCAATACCACTCTTGGTAACGCTTCCAGTGTGACGCAAACTTGTTTGAGTACTTTATTCAAAATGTTTATAGAAATGCTAAATGATCTCTTAAAAATTGTAGGAGCCGATGCTAACAACCCGGCGCAACTGCCGTCGGTGCGTTCATTGGAAACGTTGCACAACGCGCTGTCTCTTCGACAACTGGATGAGTTTTTGGAGCGCGTCGTGTCAACTAGCTACAGGCCAGCTGCCTCCTTGACCTCTTCTCTTCAGACAATCTCGCATGGACAATCTTCGAATGGAGAGCAAACGAGACAGAGGAGCCCTGTTCGAGAAAACTCGCCGAAGCTGAATGGGAGCATGCCAGGCTTCTCGCCCTCATCTAGCAACTCATGTAATTGCTTCATCAAAAATTAAAGAAACAGTAAAATTAAAAAAAAAACGAATATTAATCTGAAATTGAATGTGGCACAGGCCTGGGCTACAGTGGTCCGCCAAGCTACGTTTCCAGCGCGCCATCGTCACCACTGCTCAGCTCATCAACTGGAACTGAGTTCAACTTGGCTCGGCCAATTTTAGCCGGACAGATTGTGGGCTCAGTGACAAATCTGTACCAGACTCCAACGCAAACCACTTCGACTGCAGCCGTCGACAAAAGCTGCTCCTTTGGCTGGGACGAGCTGTAAAAGCTTAAAAACATTTGAAACATTATTACTACAAGTTTCGCAAAGACTTTTGGGTACAATAAGTATCAATATTAGTATTTGAATTTACTACATTGTATTAATTCTGCTAGTTTCATTTTATTAAGCAATCACGAAATATGATATTTTATGTAGCCAAGGAATTCTACTGAACTTGAAACATGCACAGATAAAGAAATTTTGCAATGTGTATTTAATCTGCTGCTTTTTTATTTCTTCACGGCATAATTCATATGCGTAGTGTTTAGAATAGACATACAGTATAAAGATAACAGAATTTTGTGTAAGCATTCACACCATGACTAGAAATCATATAAAAACTCAGTGATCATGCGCCCAGGCATAGCTGGTCAAACCTATCCAGCCATCAGTCATTCATCGACTCCAATCATTTTTATGAGAGAGAGAGAGAGAGGGCATTCGAAAGAGAGATTAATGTAGAAATAAGAACAAAAACAAAGTGTAAGAGCACTTCTAGGTAAAAAAAATTGAGTCGGCACCAAATCCTGTGTCACCGTATCGATGGGGTTCCTTGCAACTTCTTCAGAGTTACTGACGGATGAAGTAGTACCGGAATCCGGACTCTCGCTGTGCTCCAGCGTCAACTGGAACGACCCCAGCAGCTCTGGAGCCACGGACACTCCCGCCATCATTGGAGTACTGCTTTTGGGTGGGGTAGTGCACAGAGACCTTATCAACGGGTTGGTAGTTGACGCTGACGGCCGGTGCTCCGACATCGAGCTTGCCGGCATCAGCCTTCTCAGCCTTGTAGGTGAGACCAGGCTTCTTCAGAAGAACGTTGATCTTGGCTCCCTGTTGTGGTGGCAGGGCCTTGTAAGCCGCCTTGATGAATTCGTCAATGTTGTAGTTGGGAATCTCAATGTCCAAGTTTTGAGAAAGGCTGCTTGGGTTCTCCAGCCATAGAATGTGCTCAGTCTTTAAAGTGATGGCGTCCTGGTTCACACCTGAGCAGTCGTACCTGATTTTTCCCGATGAGTCTGGAGAGGCTTTGCATTGAACAGTCAAATCGCCTCCACCGCTGCTAGGGGCACCTCCGCTACTTGAGGAGGAGCTGGAGGAACCTCCACTAGGTGCGCCGCCACTGGGGCCAGCAGGGGCGGCCGGAGCAGCAGGGGCTGGACCAGGTCCTGCACCACCGGCTGAGCTGGCGTCGCCACCGCCTCCATACTGAGGAATCGCGGCAGTCAGCAAGAGTCCGCTCAGGACCATAAAAGCAACCTGCTGTGATTAAAGTAGTTTTAAATTTCGCACTGAAAATCGGTTTTGGGGAACATTTTGATAAACGTTTGTATCCAACTTACCGACACTTTACACATTGTGGCTGTTTCTAATAAGTGATTTTTTACTTTTATTCGAGCAAAATCCAAATGTTGGTAGTTGTAAGGAATGAAACTTGACTTGAAACTGATACTTTCTGTTGAGGAGCTCGCGCCTTTTAAACACAAATTTTTCTACAAGGGTTTTTCTGTCGCTGTTTCTGATTAGCATTGGGAATACGTCCGTCTGGAGGAGCCTCGCAATTTGGCATTCATGGTTATTTTGAGCTCGCATAATCTCTTATCTGTACAACAGACGTCATCCTTCCCTTTCCCTCTTTCCTGTTGCATCACTTCCCAAACCAAAAGATAATTGACATTATGCAAATGGCATTCATGGATATTGCCTTCCACCATTCTAGTCGATCCTAGCATTCATTATTCAATGAGCCCTTTCTAATTTTACTTGTGTCCTTTATCAGCTTTTCCTGAGCTAATGAGATCCGAAAGTTTTGAGTATTTTTATTCATTGAATTCTCATTTTCTAAATATTACAGATTACATAAGCTTGGATAGCAAGAAGCAAGTCTTAAATGGTCTATTTAAGGAAATTGCTGTTTTTTGGCGTCATCTCCATTGCAAATCATTTGAGGCACTCAGACCATCTTTCTCAATGAGCGTATCCACAATGCGAAGAAAAAGGGAAATCTCGCAGCACCTCATCAGGATCAGAGAGAGGGGATCATATTGCTCGATGGTCATTCAATAATATTGCACAAGAACAAATTGGGCAAAATGCTAACGATATGAAAGAGGAACACGAAAAAGGGACTGAATAACCAGTACGCTCTAGAAAAAATAGCTCATACTCATGACTCATTTCAAAACCTGAATGAGAAATGTTCGATACATTTTTGCATGAGAACGGAAATATCTTAGAGATGCAGAGAATTAATTTTAAAACAACAATTAAATTCAGCACGCACCATCATATTTCTTGATGTGATTTCAAACATAGTTCGATTGGAACCAATAACCTATTGAGAATGTAAAGTAGATTTTTCTATCTATTTAAATCATTATTTGACAACTTTGTACAATGGTGCCACAGGGAGACCAAGAAGTCTTCTTCAAGGTTTTCCCTCAAATTAAAGGGTTGTTCCTTGAGGTCACCACGTAGGCAAGTTAAAGGGCAAAATATGTAAGTCCGAGGGGGATGTCCCTGCACCATTTGTTCTAAAATGCTAAAGTTTCCATTCTATCTTTATCTCTTTGTTCTAATCTTGATGTCATTCCCTATGCTGTTGTCCACTCTATCAAATCATCGTCAATAATTATTCCTGTTCTGACTCAACCTCATCATTTAACCCATAAAATATATGCATATGTTATAGTTCAAACTTAAAACTAGATGAACTATGTTAGTTATTTAAGACCAGGTGAGATAGATTGTCCAAAAATATGCTCATTCATAACGATTTCAAAAACAACACGGTAAATGATTCTTATCAAATTATCGGTATATTTAAGTGCTGCACTGCACATGTTTTTTATTTCTTGGCAGTTACTATTCAGTCTTTTAGTTGACACAGAACACTTTCGGAAAGAAAGACTAGACGGTTAAAATAAGTCTGTAACATTTTGCTCGAAAAGGAATCATTTCGAATGTAGGACAGTGAAATAGGACGACAAGATCTCGTCTCCTTCCCGTATCTCCTTCACGGCCACCAGCGGCACCAGTCTAAGAGGACATACATTGTTTCCTGGATTCGCCCACACATTTGGTAAATATTTGCACAAGTGAATTGGAAACTCTCGCTTATTCCTCGAGCCTTCAACAACTCCACCTTCTCCGCCCAGATGAACTGACGCCTCTTGATAAACTACGTTGTTCTTGGCGGATTTACTTCTGTTATTGACGTACTGTCCAATATTTAGAGGATTTTTAGGATACGGACCTAGCCACGAATCATCACAGCACGGCAGATCCATTCGAAACTTGTCTCGAGCACTGCATGACTTGAAAATTGACTTCGACAGCCACTTATCATTTCCGTCGATGTGGACCCCATCACTGCACCTGAAGATGAATGGGTTACCGATGGATGGGAAAAATAAAGGCTCTGACGGCATATAGATTGATCCTGGATACAGACCTGGACAACCAATAATAAATGTATGTATATTTCTTTGGCCTTTTGAGCTCTGAAAGCCATTCAAGAAGTCAAAGAAGCTTGGAATACAAAATTACCAATTAAGGAGCCAGGCGAAGCCTTTCCCGAGGAGAGGAAGACTCCAGTTCCTGCGTCTTCAGCTACCAGACTTTTTCTTCGCTCAATAGAATAGCCTAAGACATCATTCATTATTTGCTGATTTATTTTGGAAACCTCTCCTGCAGACAGGGCCTTCTTTCCGGTTGCATCAAACTTGCGGAAACTTTCAAACAGAGTTATCATTATGTCGAGAAGATCTTCATCACTAATCAGATTGTCCTTGTCTTTGCTCACATGATGAACTATGAGAGGACTTGAGATACTATCGTTTTCTTCACTTGTCCCTTTCTCTCTGGCTTTATTTGCTTCATTCACTGTGGTTGAGGATACGGATGACGGGATTGTCGTACGAAGGTTCTCTTTTCCTTGGTTTCCCTTGGTTGCTCCTTCGCCTTGGATAGTCTCGTTTTGCTGATTATGTTGAGCCAACTTATTCCGGTTCAAGTTACAAATTATCCACGGGACAAATCGAAACTTGTAGTTTTGCCAGAATGAGGCTATTCGTTTACGCATTATGGAAGCACAAAATGGTCTAGTATTCAAAGCAAATTAGTTTACAGTTATGAAAACAAATCTCACTGGACTACTTTAAAGTTTACATCCGACCATAATTTTAATTTATGATCACTGGCTGGCACATTTTCTCAAAACATCACTAGAACCATGTGTACTGTATTACTGTGTACTCTGTTCCCCAATATCCACCTGAGACTACTCCAGCACATGTGTAGCGCCGTAGCACGTGTGTAAATGCACACAAACTTCAGACTTGAATGCTTGCACTAAAAATGCTTGCAACTATGCAGTTCGCCTACAAACCAAAATCCTTGAATCTATGCTCTGGTACATCGCCATCTGAAACCTGCATGCGGATTAACTATCTAGTTATCATCCGCCGTAGTTACTAAATAGTCAAAGAATTGTAACAAATTAATTTCTGTGAACATTTTGGTAAACACTCGGAGACGTCGGAGAGTGAGACCGGAAAATCTGAGAACGACGGACAGTGCACGGAGGCGAGACTACCCTCTTCTTCGAACCTCAAAAACTTTTATAAGAGAATTCTCTCTCATTCGCAGTCGTCATACATCTCATCCGATCCCACAACTTTATGTCATAATTTCTTATATGCTATACGCAGAGCTTCTAACCAACAAAATACACTTGTTGTACGGCGAT
>JAHZMY010002306.1:0-28348 GCA_027743915.1 Seira sanloemensis | reverse complement strand
AATACATGGCTAGGGTCGTATGCTGGACCTTAAGAAAATTACATTGCAAAGGCACTATGCTGGACCTTAAGGAAATAAAGCCTTATGCTGGATGTTAATAAAACTATCTGGTCAAGATTCTAGTTTTAAATTTTGCATAAATTCCTTTATGGAGATTACGAAAAAGCTGACGCAGTGATTAGAGTAACATCTTTACCGAGAAAGATTCATTCTTAGCTAAAACCCATTTCGAAACACCACTCTTGCGACATAGTTTTCACTCGCTTTTGGGGTTTCGCAATCTACAATCTGTAGGTAATCGGGTTTTTACAAAATGTAGGTTGACTCAAATTGACTTGAAGATTAATTTTGCATATGAATACCAGACTATGAAATTGGTCTTTACAGCCCAGAGTGGGACGGAAATGGGGGCAAACGTGGATAACAATTCTTTCGCAACTGGAAAAACAAACACCAGGGAAAATGACGAATTAACCCTTTCGCATGGAAGAGTCAATCTCCATGAAATAAAAAAATTGTCTCTAAATCTGGGAAAGTCAATTGAATGTACTGTTAAAAAATTTGCTTGTGTTGTGGAAGTCACGTCAACAGACGGGAAATAAAAGTATATTAGGCTGGATAAGTCAATCCTGAGTATAAAATATGAGATAACAAATTCATGGGAAGCCAAATCTTTGTTGCCAATGGATATTTGCAATATCTGGGATGAGTCAAGGCAGAGGACGATTTTGAAAGTGGCCAAAACTGGGACAAGTCAAATATATGACTCTGAAAGAATCTAATGCTACACCACCATAAGCCAAATTGATTTTAAAAATGTGCGAGTCTTATTGTGCGGAAGTTATGCATACACTTTCTGACGACTAATTCATTCTTCCATGATTTTTACTGGTATTTTTACGTTCATTCATGATTGGTTAATGTCATTTTAGAAATTTCATGACAATTTATCGTTTACTACAAACTGAACCTTCGTTCGTTTGTCCGAATATGAACACTTTCCGATTTAGATATACAAAAAATTGCACTTTCTGCATTTAGTCTCGTTATGAATTTTTGTCTCACATTTAAAGCAATAATTTTGCAATTCTGTTTTAGCAACTTTGTACTTTTAGAAATACGTTCAATTACAAGTTTCAGATTCGAAAAAAATTTGAGGATTGGAAAAAATTGAAAAATCTAAGCGTAAATTTGATATTTAGTAGCATTATTTTTTCATTTTTTTTGAAAATTTGAGAATTTTGAGCGTTTCTTCATTACATCTTACAAAAATGCTAAAAGTTGATTGATAATTGGCAAATTGATAAATAATTTCTTCGGAAGACCGAAGATTTTTAAGAGGACTAAATCGGAACTTAGACTAGATCAGAAATTGATATCAAATTGGCTGGCGTTCTTTAGCCAAGTTTTTATCTACACAGTGATGGCGTAATTTCTGAAACGGATTCAATTGAGTGTAACTCTTGCTAGAGTAGTTCAAATAGGTTAATTTCTTCACTCACGTGAAGCCCACATTTCACTGATGCCGATAATACTTTGACATACTCAAAATACTGCATCTGTTTTTGCTAGGGATTGAATGTTGTCGAGTTCCCAGCATGCTATCCGCACGCCGCATGAATTTTGCAAATATGGCTCCCAATTTTATTCACATTAGAAAATCAAACATTTATGCTGTGGATCTTGTAGCGCGCTTCTTGGACTACAATGTAGGCCGCCTGTAATAATTGGAAAATTCATAATGCTGGTATGCCAGCCTTGCATATCCGGTAAAAATGAGTCGTAATTTTTTATGAAATTTGGAAGTTTTGCATTTTTCGCTTTCAATAATATTAAGAACAACAATAAAGATCTGGGGTAATGTTGGTAAGAAAGAGCTGAGATTTAGCAATGTTAGGTGTAGTCACCGAAGAATTTCATTGGTTTTTGAAAGTTTTAGGACACCAAACGTAAATTGTAGGTCATTTCTCGACTTGCCCCACATTTGATGCTCTCCAGACCAGGAGCGGCGTAGTTTTAGGTGCCTGTTCATGTGATATTATTTAAAAGCCTTCCGGTAAGCTTTCCTTAGTCGGTTTCCAGTAGAAAAGTTTTAAATCTTTTAAAAATCGCACTTTCAAAACAGAAATATTTTGGGACAGGTTTGGGACCGTGCCACGCGGCCAAATATTAATGTCGACTGATCTTGTGAAATACAGTTTAGCTTTGTATATTTCTGTGTATGCTGGCGACAAAACACAAAATATCTTCCTTCTCCTGCAGGAAGGAAAAAAATATTTGAGCTTTTCGTCTAGTCGCCAGGGCAAAAAATATATAATTAGCTTAATTTCTTACATTGCCCCATTTCGCAGGCTCTGGAGAGCATTCACAAGATTTTAATTAATCGATACAAGTGCACAATTTATAGATTTTACCTTATTTAGCTTTTGAAATCTTCAATATAAAATTTATCGTGGCCAATTTTGGTGCCAATTGAAACAAGCGACATCAACCATATTATCAACTCTCACGTTTTTTATTCTTGACCGCATGAACCATGTCTGCATTTATTCTGATGTAAAATTGCATCATCTTTCTAATGGTGGTGTTATTTTTTGCATATTATGTCATACCACCGAGATATACATGCTTAAAAGAACGTTGCAGAATTTAGGACATAACTGTGTACTAAGTGCTGTTAGATTAATAATTTACGATGTCGTTTATCTGAAATGAAAAATAAGAATCGTTGTTTTGCAGGTGGAATTTATACATATTTTCTTGTTATAATTGTTATTCACGAACTTTTATATTATAAGACTTTGTAGATTAAAAATGATAAAAGCAGCAATCAACTAATATTTCATATAATTTTCAAGTCATACTATTTGTGTTGAAGTAAGAATCATAATTAATTGAAGACAGGGTTCAACTTTCGAATTTTTCTGTGTCAAAATGGCTATTTTGCAAATTAAAGTTTATCCCAGTTTTGGAAAATAAAGACGCTATTACCGTCCTTAGGAATTGGCTGAAAAGAATGAATATAGTCTTCATATTGACCATTATTTCATGTAATTTGTTCCATCCCCAAGTGAAAAAATTCATTACTTTTTACCTCGGTAATTTAATTTATCTAATAAAATTGCCACATTAAAAAGTTATTTTTGGTTAAAACTCATCCGTTCGAAAGGGTTAACAAATTCATTAACTTATTGCTATTATTAAAATGCAAACTTCTCGTTTGCTTAATGAGAATATTTCACCAATCTTGTATAATAACAGTCATAAATTGACTGAAACCAATCCAATTAACAACTGCAGCAAAACGCCCCATTTCCGCCCACTTTATATTTTAACGACTAACCTTACCAGAAACATTACCCGGCAACCATTAAAGTCAAAAATACTTGGGCTGACTATTTTGTTCGAGTATTCAGAATTGTAAATATATTTGTTAGGTTCAAAAAGTGTTTGTGAGAGAATAAAATTTACTTTGAACGTGTTCGGGTAACTATGAGAGGAGATGTACTTTGCCATCTACGGACAATTTTGGTATAAGTCGAAACCACATACATATATTCTGAATTTTATTCAGTGCGCACCTATTCAAATTGTCGGCAAAAGGTACAAAAAACTACAAAAAATACTTTTCGTTGCACGTTACAACGACAAAAAATATTGCTTAGGGGAAAGGGCAACAAATTATAGTTTTTCCTTTATTCAGAAACATTCATTTTGACGTTTTTTGTTGTTTCAAAATTGGCCTTGTCAAAATCAAATTTCGAGAATGCAAAGTTTCCCTTCTTCTGTAGCCAGTTTTGTAAATGAAGTGAGAAATAGATTTTTATATTCATTAAAAATGTCGCACAACTTGCGTGACATTTATAGGCTACGCCAACCTGAAGAACGCACTACTTGTGGGAATTTTTATGTAGATGTTAAAGAATTTAAGTTGGTGGAAGTATTGCTGCTAATATCTTACAATATTTCAAGGATTTTGCGTTTTTGAACAAGTTGTCGGTTGTTCCTATTGTCTATTTTACTGGCATTGTTAAATTTTAGAATTTGAGCAAATCCATATTTAGGATGACATACTTCTAGCAATTCTTATGAAAGCATTGACTAATATGTAACGTCCCATATAAATGCCTCCACAATAATACCTCTTGCGTGGAACTGTTTGATGAAAACAAATTCGCATATCTTCCTGGATATTTTGCTTATGAAGGTAAAATTTTAGTCCTAAACGTCAGTTGGAGTTTAGTAGGTGAATATGCCTGCCTGGCAGTTTAAAATGCCTGCCACTTTGATAATCCAATTTTTTGATATTTAAATTGGTCCATTAAACTTTTTATTGGTCGTAGGTGACAAAATGGGATGAAGTAAAGTTAAATGCAGAGATAAAATTACGTAGTACCGAAATACGGACCAATAATGGGCAAAAACAGTTTTTTTCAAGAGCATTGTTGATACGCCATTCTGCAGAATGAGATATTTGGATGAATATGATTACGGTGTAGAACGAGTGTTGGGTTTTGTGTTTCTGTTGCAATCAAGATTCTTGGCAGAATGTATTCATTTTTAGTGACTGAGCTATGCATTTTTAACAGATTACTGGAGCTTATTGTTACAATTAACACATCAAGCAAAAAATATTATTTGAAAGCTTTTTACTTAGCTGCATTATACATTTAATAATTTTGATTTAAAAAAAACAATTCTTGAATATGCTTGATATTAATGCACGGCATGAATGTAAATTATGATATGAAATTCCTTGAGTAATAATGTAATTAAATGTTTAATGATTTTGTAGTTATTTAGTTTTTCATAGAAAATGAGCAATAAAATTCTCAAATACGTATGCGTCGTCCGTCGTAGTTGGAATCGCAAAAATTAGAGATCGCTGTAAGAGGACTTACGGCAAGGATATAAAACAATGTAGTGTAACGTCGTAAATGTCAAAAATATTTAAATGCATCTGAAGACATCTCAGAAAGTCGGTCTCTTATGAACCACAATGAGAGGTACATAAGGTTATATAGAGATACCGATTTTTCTTCTTTTCTGCTGAACCCGTTCGCCAAATCTAAAAATGAAAACCTATAAAGGCATCTACAATCTGAAAGCTTTTTAGTGACGTATGACACGTTTTTTTATATTGTAGAGTCGAAAAATTTTCCTGTGTATAGGGTACAAAAGAAAAAACCAATCTCCATTGGGATATTTGGCAACCGCGTAGTTTCTGTCGAACACCTTAGCCAAATTGGAACACAAAAACGTCTTAATGACATCTACAACTTGAGAGCTTTTGGGTGACATATTGCGCATCTCTATGCGTTGTGCCGTCAAAAAGTTTTATTGTACACAATTAGAGTAATAATATATAGGATTTGGGAATTCGTGTTTAAAAGTGTTTCTCAGATGTGAACGTCTTTGCTATATACTGCGTTCAATTTTACACAGTTGGAACATAAACTGACAAAATGTAAGTGTTAAATCGAATATTCTTACATTTGGAGGAAATTGCGATTAGCTGTTTGCCGATGCAAACTTGAATAAATTCTGAGATAGCGCATCAAAAGTTAGTTTAATTGTTTTGTTTTATATGCTATGTACATATTTAAATTTATATTTTGGCTGTCTCATCGACCTAAATTCATTTATATATTGGTTAGTTTATTTACCTATTTTTATGCACTATAACAATAGTAACAGCGCAAACAAATATCATTACAACTAATATATTTTAAGTACTGTGTGCTTTTTGCAGTTTTGGAAATCGCTTTTAGCAGTAGTTAGAAAAACAATTTAAAATTGGATGAAAACATTTAAAAAAATATGCATATGCAATAGATGTGGTTTGCAAAAGTTTAAAATAGAGGAGTTTTTAAAACAAGATCCGTAATATGTACTATGATACTTTCAGGAAAAGGAGTTACTAGTACATGGGTGGAAGGAAAAAGGCTTGAGATTTGTGCACGAGGTAATTTTGTAATTTTTCATACAAAAAGAAAAACCGCGGGAAAATATTACGTTCAACTTCGATCTAAGTATTACCAGTAGGTCCGCACTTCAATTTACTTCGCAGATGGGAAAGTAAACAGCGCGGGAAAATCTTACAACTGCAAATCAAACTTGAGCTCAATTTCAAACGCATGACGAAACTCCCTCTACAACTAAATTAAAAACTCAATCCAAAACTCCCTCCAAATCTCAATCCAAAACTCAACTCAAACCACAAATGAATTCACATCCTAATCAAATGCGCATATTACTTTGCAAGCCTCCACTTCTGAATTTACGTCAGACAGTAGGAGCTAATAAGGTAAATATGCCTGCCGTGTTACAATTGGTTGTAAATAACATAGCCGGCGAATATGCTTGCCTCGCAGGCATATTTGCCTACATGGAATTAAGTCAAATGGTCAAAATTTCGAACATCTAGAGCATGGAATTTCAAGTGCACCCGTAGAATGAGCACAGTTTATTTCGTCCAAAAACAGGTTTTTAAGTGTCACGGATGACAATTATTTCTGGTAGCAGTCAACTTAATATGGCTTTCTCACATCCTTTCTAGTACTCACTTTTTCCTCATTAAGTAGGTCCTTGAACGTTTTATCGGTCGTAGGTGACGAAATGTGGTAGAGTAAAACTAAATACAGAAAATAAAATTATTTAGTACCAAACGACGGGCGAAAATGGCAAAAAACAGTTTTTCAAAAAACTTTGGTGTGCCATTCTGCAGAATGAGGTATTTGAATGAATATGAGTGAAGTCAAGAATTGAGTTCTGGTAAATGTGTTGCTGTTGAACTTAAGATTCTTGACCAAACCTATACATTTTCATTAACTGAGCTGTGCGTATTTACCAGATTAATGGTACTTTTTCACCACTACCACATCAAAAGTATTACCTTTCAAATGTTCAAATTATTTGTGTAATGTAGCTAAGTATAAATCTTCCAAAAATATTTTTTCGCTTGATATGATAGTTGTGGATATAAGCACCTTTAATCTGGTAAAAACAGGAAGCCAGTCAGTTAAAACGCATACATTCTGTAGCGCATCACGATTGCAACAGCGACAATACCCCGACTCTTAGTTCTACACCTCATTCATATTCATCCAAATACCTCATTTCGCAGAATGGCGCATCAACAATGGTTTTTAAAAACTGTTTTTGCTGAATTTTCGTCCGTCTTTTTTAAGATTTTCAAGTTGAATTAGGGGTATTCATACAAAAATAATTTAAAAAGTTAACAATTTCGGGACTTGGCATTACGTCATTTTCCGTATCCTGGAGTGTTACCTATTAATATTGGTGGATAGAAATGAGTAGGGCTCTTGTGTTGCCGTTTGTCTCAGGATTTCTTATTCTCAGATTGTATTTCATCGGCGTTTACACTGCTAAAGATTTAACTTTCCTAATCACTCGAAGACCTTGACTATGCAGTAGTGACGCATTCAATCAAAAACACCAACTAATAATATTTAGTGCATGAATTTTATTTACGTGATGCAAGTTTACCAATTATTTTATTGTTATACAAATCGCCATTTAAAGCCATGTTTAAAGAAATGTTAGAGCCTTCATCATATTACGAAAATGGGATTTTTAAATTCTAAAATTAATTGAATGAATTATATTTAGGTGATGCAAATTCGGCAAATGTTTTTATTATTATAAAAAGTGCCATCTTAAGCCCAAACAAAGTTAGTACTTTCATCTGGCTAAGAAAATTGGATTTTTAACAGTGTTCACGCCGATAAAATGCAATCTGAGAATAAAAGATTCTGAAAATACCCTATATTTCTATCTACCTTTAATAATAGGTGATAATCCAGAATACGGAAAATGACGTATTGTCAAGTCTCAAAACTATTTAACTTTTTTATTATTTTAGCAATAATACCCCTAATACAACTTCCAAAACTTGTCAGAAACGTTGATATAACGTATAGGGTTTAATTTGGACTAAAAGAAATCTAATTATTCAAATACATAGAGCAACAGAAAAAAAATTGTGCAAAAATATGAAAATAAAATCTGGATAGGACAGCTTTGAAGCTAACATATTCCCAACTGTAGATAGGCAGAATCATTTAGTTTATTAGTTTCTAATTATGCATAACTCTTATTTTCGTAATAATTCATGAAAGTAGATAGTTTCATTATGTGCAACTTTTGGATTTGGTTTTACCCGGTTTTTGAATTTCACTAATTTCTTTGCGCAAAAACTGAATTGTTGATATTATTTAAACGAATAATTTTGCAATGGTAAGAACCACAGCAATTATAAACTCAAGTAGAATCTTGTTTAAATAACGTTTACCTTCGTACCGTTTGCTTTCATACGTTCAGGAATAGAAGTTACCAGTACATGGATAGAATCAAAAAGGTGTCAGATTTTGTAGTAGTTTCGTAGAAGAAAAACGCGGGAAAATATTACGTTCTATTTCAATCCAAGCTTTCTCTGGTACGTCCGTACCTCAATTTACTATTAAGAAGGGAAAAATAGCGCGGGGGCATAATACAACTGCAAATCAAATTTGAACTCAATTTCAAATGCAGCTGAAAACTCCCTCTAAAACGAAATCCAAAACTCAATCCCGAACTCAAATCAAACGCAAGCCAAAGTACTCTGCATACCTCGATCCAAACTTCCCTCCAAACCTCAGTCAAAATTTCCAGCCAAAACTCAATCCCCAACTCAACACAAACCCAAGTTGCTTAAGGAATAAGAGCGACTATTTAATCAAGGAAGTTGAGCTAACAACTCCATCATGGAGGCGAAATTTCTTAAAAGACGGCTAGTATTTACGAGGTCAAAAATATCCCCGACGTCAAAACATATGCTGCACATTCAAAAAAATGAGTAATTAACGTACAACTGCAAATAAAATTTTAAATCAATTTTAAACGCATCAGAAAACTCCCTCCAAAACGAAGTCCAAAACTCAATCCCGACCTCAAATCAAACTCAAGACAAAACGCTCTCCTTACCTCAACCCAAACTTCCCTCCAATTCTCAATCAAAAATTCCAGCAAAAACTCAATCCCCAACTCAACTCCAACCCTAACTCAAGCCTCCGATGGTAAGTTGGTACCAAGTTGGAGACTTTTTAGACTTGCAAAATTTTGGTTCATACTTTTTTTGGCCGTATATGTGTATACAATCAGTCAAACTGATTGTCTGTTATCCAAATCGAGAATGAGTCCCTTTTGCCACCTTCGTTTGAAGTTTGGCAAGGAACATATTAAACGTGGACCAATTAGACAAACCATTAAGCAGTTTGGTCGTCAGTTTGGGACAAATCACATGTGTTTAAAATAAATGAGGTATTTAAAATGTTAGCTTTGTAGCTGCAATTAACGTGCTTGAGCATGACACTAAACCCATTCGTTTAGCAAATATTTCTTACATATTGTTGAAGTTTAAAATGTGGTGACCAAAACAATAAAAAAGTTAAAATTAAGCAACTTGACCATACGTCATTTTCTGTATCCTGGTGTATCATTAAATAAAATTATACAATAGGATTGATAACGCTATTGTTAGCCGTTAGCCTCAAAGTTTCCGATGGTTAGATGCCACTTCGTCGGTGTATTAAAAATCCTATTTTCGAAACCAAATAAAGGCACTTACCATGGGCTACAAATGGCACCCTGTATAATAATAAAAAATGATATAGTCAGTTGGGGATATGTTAGTTTCAAAGCTGTCGAGGACAGGCTAGAGCCTTTCCAGATTTATTTTTCCAATTGTTGCTCTATATATTCGAATAATTAAACTTCTTTTGGTCTGAAACTAAGCCAAAACGTTAGGTCGATGTTACTGACCAGTTTTTGAAGTCGATTTAGGGGTATTATGACCAAAATAATAAAAAAGTTAAATAGTTTTGAGACTTGACAATACGTCATTTTCCGTATTCTGGAGTATCACCTATTAATATTTGTCAATAGAAATGAAAAGGGGGAAGGTGTTGCCGTTTGTCTCATGATTTCCTATCCTCAGATTGCATTTCATCGACGTGAACACTGTTAATAATCCAATTTTCTTAACTAGATGAAGGATCTAAATCTGCAGTAGTGATTCATGCAATCGTAAATACCCAGTACTAAAATTAATTGAATGAATTATATTGAGGTGATGCAAATTCGGCAAATGTTTTTATTATTATAAAAAGTGCCATCTTAAGCCCAAACAAAGTTAGTACTTTCATCTGGTTAAGAAAATTAGATTTTTAACAGTTTACCTTCCGACGAAGTGCAATCTCAACATTGGAAATCCTGACACAAAAGGCAACACGGTAGGACTCAGGCAGACTGGGGTTTTTCCCTCCATGTTGAAACTGGGATGCAGTACCTTAAGATTTAATACGGGGCAGCTGCATGCAGTACCTTAACAAAATACATGGATAATCTGCATCCAGTACCTTAAGAAAATTACATGTAAAGGCTAATGCAGTACCTTAAGAATTAGTATGGGAAGACAGCGTGCAGTATCTTAAGAAAATACATGGGGAAATTTGTATACAGTACCTTAAATTTAATACGGGGTAGCTGCATGCTGTACCCTAAGAAAAATACATGGGAAGGTCCAATGCTGTACCTTAAGAAAAAATGTTAAGAAAAGTCAATGCAGTACCTTAAGAATATGCATGGAAGACAGCATGCAGTACCTTAGGGGCTCTAAGGTACTGCATACAAATTTCCCCATGTATTTTCTTAAGGTACTGCATGCTGTCTTTCCATACTAATTTTTAAGGTACTGCATTAGCCTTTACATATAATTTTCTTAAGGTACTGTCATGCAGCTGCCCCGTATTAAATCTTAAGGTACTGCATCCCAGTTTCAACATAGAGGGAAAAACCCCAGTCTGCCTGAGTCCTACCGGTCAGTAACATCGACCTAACGTTTTGGCTTACTTCCAGACCAAAAGAAATTTATATATTCAAATATATAGAGCAACAATTGGAAAAATAATTCTGGAAAGGCTCTAGCCTGTCCTGGACAGCTACGAAGCTAACATATCCCCAACTGGTAGTGGTGGGATTTCTTTATTTTTGGATTACCTAAACATAATTCGTGCAATAATTTCAGCATCAGCTAATTGTAATTGGTTTTGCGAAGTTAGGCCCTTCATATGATTACGAAAATTGAAATTTTAACACATAGCACGCCGATGAAGTGCAATCTGAGAATCACAAATTCCGAGGCAAACGGCAACACAATACCCTTTTGTATTTCTATTGACTTATTATATTTGGTGTTACACCAGGATACAGAAAATGACGTATGATCTACTCGCACAGATTATAACTTTTTGATTGCTTCGGTCATAAAACCGCTTTCTAAACTTTGTCATCATGTCAGAAATAACGACTAAACGATTGGCCTTAGTTTTAAACTAACGGAAACTAAATTCCAGAATTACATGAAGTTTACACAAAAATTTTGAAAACGACATTTTGGACGTGCTCAAGCATGTCAATTACTGCTTCGTAGCTAACATATTCCCAGCTGACTATCAAATATTAAATACTTAAGCAATATATTAATAAAAGTCAATGGAAATGAAAAGGGAGAGTGTTGCTGTTTGCCTCACGATTTCAAATGCTCAAATTGCACTACATCGGCGTGTAGTGTGTTTAAGATTATATTTTTGGAATCAGATTAAGTTGCTCAGTTTTGGCTTCAAATGGCACTTATCATCATAATAAAAATTGCAGTAGTGGCGAACATTCTAATTATTAGACTATGTAAACGTGATTAACTCATTTTATTTTAATATCGGTTCCTTTTGATTGCATGCATTCCAGGTGCAAGTATCTGCCTTCGTCTTATTCCGAAAATATGCTTTTTTAACGCAGTACACGCCGACGAAGTTCAATCTCAGAATTGGAAGTCCTGAGGCAGCACTTTACTCCTATTGATTTCTATCGACAGAAAATATTTGGTCATACTCCAGGATATCCAGAAAGACGTATTGTTAAGTCGCATAACTTTGAACTTTTAAATTGTTTGGATAATAATACCCTTATTTCTACGTCCAAAATTTTCCAAAAAAAAACATGAAGTCAGCGCTTATGCTTAGTTTGTACTGACAGATGTTAGATTAAATGAGTATATGGGCTAAAAATGAGAAAATAAAATCTGGACGGGTTCAATCCCGTTAAGGACAGCTTCAAAGCTAACATATCCCCAACTGTGTGCTATATAAAAAAAATCCTACTTTTCAAATTGTGGTAACCCGTACCTCCTGTTTCAATAACTAAACAAATCCGATAAGAAAGCCTGGAAGCAGCCCTAACATTCTGCTGACCACATTTACCTGACCACAAATATACATTGGTCTACAAGCCCGAGTCCATGTTTTCCGAGACAGCTTTTCTATTTTGATTCCATACATCCGTGCAAACTCCTCCACTTGAATTATTTTTCGTGCGAAACTTCATACATCTGTTCAATCTTTTAAATACAAATGAAAATAGACAAAAAATCTTTGCAATAACAGTTTTTTATAACTGGGAAAACAAGAAGAACGTGTGTAAATCTGCAACTAATTCATACAAACCGTCTTAATGTTCAATGTTTCATATAGCCCTCTGTTGTAATCTGCAGTATGAACGCATACATTCAAACTTTGTTACAAAAAATCTGAATTAATCTCACAATCTTCTAATAGACATTTAGTAAAGTTGAATTTAACCGTCCAATTATACTACAAAGTGTAATACACCTAAAGAAAAAACAAATGATATGGTGGCGTATGCTTCATGGCCATTTTTAAACAATGTTTTAATGTTTGACATGGAAACGAGTACCGATCCTGTGCAGAATTTTGTGCTCTTGAGTTCTAGTACTTGGCCAATATCTTGGTAATCTCAGGTCACCCTAATTTTCTGCGATTGCCCCAGAACCACAGGTTTCATCATTTTCATGAAGCAAAAATAATGATATGGTATCAAAATTGCAACTTTTTGCATAAAAATCGAAACTTGTTTTTCAAAAATCCAAATGCATAAATAAAATTCATGCAATTTCTAGGTTTTGCAAATTTTGTTTCGATTTTTTAAAGGACAGTTAGTAAAAATAAAAAAAATGCTGGGAATCTCCACTGGTATGAATAGTTAGTTTGAGAAATATTTCAAAACTAAAGCCCTTCAAATCAATCAAAAATAATAAGCCATAATGGATTTTTAATGTTGTGCGCCAGATTTTAGTCCGATTCTTATCCCCAAATTCCACGGATATCGTCGGAAAACTAGCTGAATATGCTAATAAATAGTTGTGAAGCAAGCAGGTCGAAACATAGTTCAGTTCTGCTAGTCAGACAATGGGTAAAAGACCTTGACTTCTCGGAGAAAGTAAGCCCTTTCTTTACCTATGTAGTACATGAAAGGTAACTTTCCCTGGAAACATATTTCCAAGTCACTACATTGTGGGAATGCGATTTTATAGCTAAAACAGAAAGGTTCAGTTCAATAGTTCAGACAATTCAGTGACTTCGATTAGTGAATTCAGTAGTTTAGTTCAGCCAATTCAGTAATTTTTTCGATCCGATTAAAATTATTTTGACGTTCATTGTAGCCAACTGCCATGTCAGCATCTTTCTTTATGTTGCATCTTTGAAAGCATCATGAAGCATCAGAAATATTTGTTTTTTCCACCACGATTTTTGCAGTTTTTCCTTAAGGTCCAGCATTAAAGCTGTTCAATGTTATTTCCGTAAGGTCCAGCATAGTGCCTTTGCAATGTAATTTTCTTAAGGTCCAGCATACGACCCTAGCCATGTATTTTCCCTTAAGGTCCAGCATCAAGGCTGTTCCATGTTATTTTCTTAGGGTCCAGCATGGGGTCCTACCCATGTATTTTTCTTAAGGTCCAGCATTACGGCTGCCCACGTTATTTTCTTAGGGTCCAGCATGGGGTCCTACCCATGTATTTTTCTTAAGGTCCAGCATCGGCGTCGCCTGTGTATTTTCTTAAGGTCCAGCATGCCATTTTCAACATAGACGGAAAAACCCCAGTTATCTTGAGTTCTACCCATATGGGCACAACAAATCCGAATGGAGTTTCTCTCGGAAACCGTGAAATTTACAATATAAATTCCAGAAAATGGGACGCGTATAAATTTGTGTTCCGCTATTTTAAATGGATTTAGAAACCAAAAGTTTTGCCCAGGTACCAAAATACGCCCTGTTAGAATTTATGTATGTCAAAACGTTTCGTTAACTTATTTTGGAAATTAGAGACGGTCTCTTATACATAAGTGGGGTTTTTGCGAAACGTTTTCGCGCATGTCGGAAAAGATTTGTTATCCCGGAAGTCTCCTCTCAATTGTTCTAGCTCATGGCTCTACTTGAAAACTGTGCATTTGATGGAATTCAGAAAACACATTCGAAAATGAACGCAATTCGAACACATATCATATTCGAAAACAGATAACCTGTTACCTTTTTCATGGCAACCGAAAGGTAACTAGTTACTTACATATGCTAGGTGCCGGGCCATTCGCCGACATCCTTTCAACTACTGGAATTGGTGGTAGTATTTGGATGTCAGTAGTGGCACCGTTTTAAGAAAATATTAAGCCAAGTTTAAAAAACTGATCATAACCACATATTTTAATTTTACCGCACTCAAAGATTCAGCATTCAAACTTTCACTAATTTATATAAGAATAAGCTTGATTCACCCTTACTGCAGATAGAAGACCTGCGCACAAACAACCAAGTGTCTTCAACCAGTGGCTACTGGCTAACTTGATTTTTTTTCAAATTTTCAGTTTCGTGGATTTTTTTCTTGATTCTTGATTCGGGAGGTTCGACTTTATAAATTAGCAAAGAAAAATCGTCCCATCATTTTATTCTCCAACATCACTTTTAATTTTTTTTAGGTAAATCGCTTCAAATAGCGGTTCAAGTTGACTAGCAATGAATTCTCCAGTGGAAAATGTACTCTCGGCGACGTCAGAGCGAGGAACTTGTGCTCGAATGTGCACAAGTACTTTTCACAAAACCCTTAGCGGCGTTTACATAAAACAAAAAAAAACACATTTTCCCGCTATTCTTGATATTTCACGGATATACCTTTTGCGCATTTCCAAGCAGTTCGCCGTTCTCTGAAATATAGAGTTGAAAATAGTCCTTCAGCCATTAAATTAAAACTTTGCTCTACTAAGCATATCTGAAAAAGACTCATGACAGAATTATACAGAGATATGTATATACGTATGTATTTTATATTCTTGGATTTCCCTCCACACAAAACTCTATATTTACTTTTTGCCGGGGCGCATTCCCCGGAAACATTTAATTGTGAGGCTCGCAGGTAAACAAAAAAGCTTTGTGTTCTTGTGTTTGGGTGTGGGCGAGCGGAAGAAAGTTCTCAATTTACACTTTCACTGTTCACCTTTCACTGCTTTCATTCGGTAGCTTTCTTTGAATCGAATGCGGCGCCATTTATTTAATTGCAAAACAGTTCGTGAGAACTTCTATTTATATTGTCTCTATTACCAAAAAACCTACACAAATAGGTAGTGTAAGACTCTTTTTAAGGATCAATAGAATTTCTAATAAGTGTTTGAAAAGTAGAAGAAGGTACTTCAAAGGTGGTTGGATTCTATAGGGTATATCTTGTATTTACGGCAAATAGGATGGATGTAGGATGGGAACTGGAAAAAGTATGGGAAATACCGCTGAAATTTGGTAATTTTTGTTTTGGCCGGCATACACCTACACCTAACTGTGCAAACTGTTTGAAACTCCAGTGCCATGTACACAATGTAAAAACTGAAAATAAACTAGATGGCATGGGTTTTGTGAGACAACTTAGTCAGTGCCTTAACTCCATGTAAATAACCACACTCAATATGGCCGCTGAAGGACGTCTACCGATTCGGGGCAATATCGGATAAGATAAGATAGCGTTTATTGTCATACTAGCACCTTGACATAAGGTTTTATACTGGATAGGGAGTATCAGTGACAGTTGCAGACACGTAGACATATGTATGTACACTGTGACATTGAAATATACGCAATTGTTGGTTCAATTTTGCATAAGCCTATCACGTTATTTCGACCAACACAATTTTCGAACAGTCTACAATGCCTTCCAACTTTTAACTGTTTGTGAGGTAATTCATGTGAAATATTCGAGAAATAAAATTGTTCACAAAATAATTTCCAGCGTCCGCAAGTTGAAATCGAGAAAAAGCAAGAGACATGGTTAATCAAGACGTCAACTATTCCAGTTAACTTTTGACGTTCTTCCACAACAAAACTGTGACCTATCTACCTGTAGACGCGGTGAATTCAAGTTGGTGTTGAATTAACTGAGCAGGCTTACAACTGCAGAAACGTCACATTTGAAAAGAAAGTTCAGCAGCATTCGACTCAAGGAATAATAGTGAATAATATTTACCGCAAAATACCATTTCGGACTTTGGAAGCCTAGATACCCGAAACTGCCCATGACTCCAATGTCATACACAAAATGAAAAATCGTTAAAAACTCATTGGCTGGGGGCATTTTGAGGCTAATACTATAATGCATACAGCGATAGTTATTAGAGTAAATATCTCTCGTAGTGCTCCAATTTTCTCTCAAAACGCCCAAGTTGCCTCTGAAAAGTTTAATGTTTTTCTAAATCGCCCAAATTTCCCTCTAAATGTCTAATAGTTTACTCATGACTTGGTGATTTTAGTACCTCCTGACACTGTCTTTAAATTTCGTAGCTTCCTTGAAATTTGTCCAAGATTTGAATGTAGCAGTATCCGTATAGGCATTTTGCTAATGGTAGATCGCGGTGAGGTCATCCTCCCACGCAAAATTTTGTTCCGCGGTGCGTGTTTCAAATCCATCTCCGTTTCAAAAAAAATCCTCTTAGCATTGTCTATATATCAGCATCTCGCCTCAGAGATGCCAAATAAAAAATCCTCCCGAATCATGTCCCACTCGCTAATATGTATGTATGTATGTAATTCAATAGTATATGGGACTTGCGGAAATACTTTTATTCCTTTTTCTGCTGAAAATAGCTGCATTAAGCTTTTTCCACCGAAGGTGCCTTTTTCCATCCCTTTTTTCAGTTGTTGATGTGTGTGTGTGAGTGTGTGTGTCGAAATAAATAATGTTATCGGTGGGAATTGATACCCACAATCTTTCCTTCCTTCCAAACATACATGAAAGTAGCAGGTCACATAGGTATGTATGCACATATACTGTATAGTATATACTATGTGGAATATGAGGTTAGGCCAAATGCATTTTCTTGAGTTCGGTAAAACACCGCAAAAGGTATTGTGAAAAGTACCTGTCCACAATCGAATAAAAGTTTCTCTTTCTGACGTCACTGCGAGTAAATTTTCCGCTGGAGAAGTTCGCAGCAGTCAACGTAAACGCTATTTTAAACAAAAAATTTTACTCAAAATTTGAAAAGTGTAGTAAGAGAATAAAATGATAATACTAATTTTTTCATTGAATTGAATGAATTCGTAATTCATAAAAACCTACACAACTGAAATATGAGGAAAATTCAAACCTTCCAATAGTTGGAAAGTCGATGAAAATCTCGGTGAACGGTGTGGGGCGGAATAGAGAGCAAAGAAAAACTGACAAAGGGAAAGTACAACTTGGGAAAAAGATTCATTGCAGTCTTGGGTCCTATCACAAATGTTTACAAAAAAGTGGGAGAAAGGAAAATCTTTATTTTGTTTACGCACGAATGTGTTGCAAGGAAATTGGTGAAGGGAATAAAAAAAACACCGAAATGTCTATGTACATGAAAAGGTGTGAAGGAAAAAGATTGGGTGAGACAAATGGGAAGCATTTTATGAAGGTTTCAGTCGTCGAAAGAAAGGGACAACCAACAAATTTGCTCAATTTTCCCGCTTTTAAAAAAAATATATATAAAGTAGTTTTCAATCAACAACGAAGTTACCTGAAAGACCATAAATACCTGGATTAATTGTAAATTGAATGTCTGGCAAAATTCAATTTGAAGGTTTAAAACCTTGCTGTTCAAAACTGTGCAGCAATTTAATGCAATATACATAAATGATGGGAAATTTCGATGGCTGGGGCATTGTGTGAAAAATTATGGTGTGCACTTACAGCCACGTGGATCGAGGTCTAGACGGAAAATACATGATACACCGAAGATGGCTGCCATTAAGCTCGGAAAGCATCGCGAATTCTTCAGTAAATATATACTTTCATGCGGTCCACATTTTGCGGCCGAATTTTGGAGCAATGCAACTGATTATCGATAGTGGGATTTACCCATAGGTATTGGGTTCATCATAGCTTCACAGCAACTTATTCGACTGTTCTCCCTATCATTTGATAGATATCCATTGTGTCTGACGCAGACGGTCCGTAATTTGCATTTTATGTTGCATGCAGAGTTTCCAAACCCTTTTGCTATCTTGTCTTATCTTTTGCGGGAGATTAAAGTTTTTTTTTACTTTTGGACCGGGTTGCGTGCGTGCATCCTATTCAGGATAATTTGTTTTCCTTGGCTATTTTTAGCACGCACGCAGAGATATACATAAATATTGCAGATTGCTTGAGACGGTTATGCACACGGTTTATTTCCACATAATGGCAAATGGAAACGATAGAGCCAGCTATCATTAGGACAATGATCGTCAGTTCAACTGGTATAGTGGCGTGGTATCGAGCTTAGATAACTGAAGGACAAAAAATGTTTTCATATTCGTCTTTGTCTGTTTTTATATTAAAAGAGGTCGAAATGGACAGATGGAACATACACCATTGTCAAGGTGGGTTTTTCGACGCGAGAAATCCTGTAAATTTGAAATTTGAAATTGCTTTTATAAACCATCAAGTTCTTGTATTCTACCTGGGTAAGATGTGGAATCGGACCAATCAACAATTAAATTTTTTGAAGATGAAATGTAAATTCCATACCATTTAAGACTTTCCCCAAGCATCTTTCTCCTCGAGTGATCATCTAATTGTAATAAGTAGGTTTGATTTAAATAAATCTAAATTAGTGGAATTGACGAGCCTTAAGATTAAATGTTTGAGAATTGTTAAAATGCCAATTTTTGCATTTCTCAACCACCTTTGCGCTTCCTTGCATCAGTTACGTATGACAATAAACTCTAATCGCCAGTTCTGCAAAATGAGGTTGAGCTTAGCAACGAAAACTACGTAATGGATTTTTTTCCTCCTAAATCTTGTTAAATTCCATCGAAAAAATATAGTCCAACTAACAAAAAAACAACTTCATAATGAAGCAGATATCCAAGACATCGCGGAGTTTGGCTACTGGCGTCTCGCGATTGAATTGATCTTATCATATTCCATTGTTGCGTCTGATGTCTGATGAACAGTGACTCCGCCGAAGCCATTCGAACCTCAACAACTCCAAAAGCTTTTGCTCAAACCGTCCTCAAAGTCTTGCATGACAGTATTAACAGTCACAAATGACAATGCTTGCTTGATAAAACACGAGGAAAAGTAAGAAAGCAACATAATACAAATAATATGTCGAAAAGGTGTCTCATCTCAATCATAATGGTGATTACCATATTGGTCTATGTATAATCTTCGTCTCACTCTCTCCCAAATTCAGGCGTCTTTGCATGCTCCAGCGCAATTTGCGAAAAATTCCGCTTCTGCTTCAACTTTCACCGACACACTTTTCCCTTCAACTTTCACCGGAGGAGATCATTACACTTGCAGACACACCACAGAAAAGCAAATTTTCACGAACTTCTCCTTTCTCCTCAAGAACTCACCTGTGTTCCTACAAGCATACATTTGTGTCGCAGCTCATACTAGTAGATGAAAGAAGCTCTGCTCTTTCGAAAGAATGTGGATGCCACCTACACGTATTTAGAACAATAGTGTTGAGGGATGTTCCAGCTACGAAATGTTTCCAATTACAGGTTTTTTCCCAATAAATTGGGATGGAAAAAATACGTTTTTCCCGGAAAATGGCTCAGAATGTCCGAAACTGCCCATTATGTCTGCCGTATATATTTTTTACAATTCTTCTAGCCATTGAATTTTCCCACTTTTGAATTGTGTGAATATTAATGTATGGCATGTGGGTTTTTGACACCCAAGACTGGGATTTGCCGGACTTTTACCTTGTGCTGGGATCGGGGAGAAACTAAAAATAGGTAAACGCCGGTAAAATATAAATAAGATTTCATTTTGTGCGTTAAAAACACAGCTGTCCAAAACATTAGTGCCATACTTTCATACATGTATGCACCATAAAAAGTGGTGAAAACTTATGGCTGGGGCATTGTGAGACAAATAGTGTAGTGTAAACAGTGATCGTTTTTCACAATTTTTGCCACTTTGGACTTTCCCACGGAAAACCCTAACTGTACATTTGCCATTGCTAATTTTGGGATTTTTACTAGTTTTTTCAGTGGGATGGGAAAAACGTTTTCCTTTAAAATGTCCAAAAGTGCCTATAACAATCGAAAATTTCCGCCGTATAGAATACATAATTTTTTGCACAATATTCCCAGTAATTTGATTTTTCCCACTTTTTATATTGCGTATTGTAAGGTACGCTGTTGAATTATCTCACGCGGACAAAAAAGTTGGGAAAAACGCAAATGCAGCGAGAACGGGAAATTTAAAATTGTGGAATGAAAAATGGCTTTTCACAAATTCCATACGACTTCGTCAATTGAATATGGAGTTTTTTCCATAGTGATTAGTGAAATCAGAACCGCTGATGTTTGTTTTGATGTTGACATGAGTGACCACGGCATGTCAGAAAATTAAATATTTAAGTATAAAATCTGTTAAAATTTAAGAAAATTAATTGATAATTCGGTCATATAAAAATCAGGCACTCAAAGTTAAGTGGAACAAACTATTAAAAAATACGAACGAGCAAGCTATTTTACCACAACAAAAAATAATGTATGCATCTGATTTGAAATTCCCGTGAAAAGAATAGGGTCTCATTCCACGCAGTCACATCGTGAAAAAATCACGTTTCCCCGCAACTTTGCGGAATCGTGAAAAAAATTTCCCTACTTTGCGTGAAGTCCGTACCGAGTTTGGGGAATTTTTCTTTCCACTCCCCGAACTGCTCATTCCGCGTGAGAAAGAGCATCACCGTACCAAGCATATTGAAGTAATTAAAGTCGTGGAAAGTTTTGGACACCCGGAATTTGTGCATCCAAAATCATATTTGCCTCAGCTTCTACCAGTGGTTACCATTTCGAGTTTTTCTCAGATTTCAACACTGGCCTCACCTAATATTCCATATATTCCATTCCTTGATATACTCGGGATGTATGCAAAAACCTTTTGCAAAAGCCAAATATTTGAGCAAGCAGGTTCATTGCTACTGTCAACTAGATAAGAGCGAGAGAACATTCTTCTTCGAACCCCTGTTTCTGACACACTCATGTCCTTCGGTCACGGAACACAAGAAAGAAAGGAAAAAAACTTTTTCTCGGGAGAAAGTCACTGCAAGCAGAGAAAGCTAAAGCCTTCCGGCGAAAGCTTTCAGAGAGAATGAGAGAACACATATTTAAACCGTATTACATATTATATTTCTCGAGATTTTTTCGAGTTGCAAAATATCTATCTTCTTTCGATGGTGCAGGTTTCGCTTTGTACATACATACAGTGTCAGTGTTATCATTGTTGTGTCAACATTTATCTAGCACGGATTGTGGCTTTATCTGCTAAAGTATTTTCACGCTTGGGGAAGGCGAAGGACGATCATGAAAGCGTATTTTGTATGGAGTGTCGTCATTTTAGGGAATTCTTACGGGAAAATATGAATCCACAGGGCGCCCTTCCTATTTGCACTGATTTACACTGGGGCTGTTTATCTTGGATTTTGATGGCAATTTATATGAATATTATGTATGTAGATGCAATATATGTGTGTGTAATTTATGTAAATGTGTAAATGTAGTTCATATTTTGCAGAAAAACCGCGAGAGTCGACAGAATGTAGTTTGAATAGACTCGAGGAACGTCGAGATTTATATTTGCGAAGGGTATTAGAGTTTAGCAGGAAAATTGTACGATTGAATTATGGTGTAAAAGTGAAACGACAGAAATCATTTAATTAGAATCTAGTCACTAGATACGCAAAATAAACATCGACCATAAATAGTAAACGGAAATCATAGCCATTTTTCCTTATTCACGGTCGATATTTTATTGTATAGGCTGATGGTAGTGTTGGGGTTTTTCCCAGCCACAAGTTTTTCCCAGTGGGATGGGGAATCCGTTTTTCCCGGGAAATGTCCAAAACTGCCCAAAATTGTCCAAAACCCACACTGCATGCATTATATTATTTGTAGCACAATGCCCCCAGCCATTGAGTTTTTCCACATTTTACATTAAGTATATATGGCACTGGAGTTTTGGATGGTTTTGGGCAGCTATGTTTTGGACGCCCAAATTGGTAAATACCGGTATTTACCGGTAAATACCAAGTTTAGTTTTCCCCGATTCCAACGCTAGCTGATAGCTACGTGATTTACTCATCTTTATGGCCTGAAGTGCCTTTACTGCCAATTAAATTTAGCTCCGGAATTTCCAGTTTGACTGATATTTTTTTCTGAAGATAAAAAACCTGCATTAAATTTATTTCAAAGATACTTCGCCACTTCGAATTAAATAAATTCGCCTAGGAACTCATTACGAATTATGTATAAGAAGAAACTCGAACGCAAAATATTCAGTGTGAAGTCAGGATTAAATTGAGAACTTCCTCCAGTAGGCTCCAGACAATCTGCAGTATAAGAAAAAATTTCTAGTTTTTTGTCATATCGATTTCTTTTATTATTCTATGATAATGTAAAAGTAAACTATACGAAGACATTCATTGCTTTTACAAAAGCCTACATTGTTTACACATCCTTGAGCCCTTTCATGTACATATGTATATAACTTAGTTTGGTAAATCTAATTACGCAATATGAAATTATAAAAAACTTTTATTTCAAAGGAAATTTGCTCGTCCCTTTATTGTTTTAAGAAGACACGAGAGATTGAGCCTTAATGACATGATACTGACATAAACACAAGCAGAGTAATATTTCGGCGGATTTTTTTTTTGCAAAATAAGAAATTCCCATAGCTTCTTCTTACATCTTAAAATGGTTTTAAAAAAATTCTTCCGGAGCCGTCAAGTATTTTCCCGCGGGCTTTCTTTGTACTTAAAGATTTTTATAACAAGGAATGATATTTTGTATAATGTATTTAAAGTTAAAGCGAGTAATGTTGACTAATGGCAAGTATCATGTGTCTCTCTCTTTTGCGAAAAGTTCTTGACTTGTTAAGATCTCAGAGTCGAGGCATGTAATATGCTTAGAGAGATTCTTGCAGGTTTTTGAAGGGGAATTGGGAAGATCGTGTAATGTGTGCCTTCAGAGTTCGGAGGCATTTCAGGATTGTGTGTCAAGAGAAGATAATGTAATATATAATGTTATTATGGAGGATCGGAAAGGTCTTCATTGTTTTTTTGTCGGAAGGGACTGTGTCTGTTTGTCCGTTTGTTGAGGTCTGTGAGTTGTACTTTAAAAAAAAATGGTTTGAATTAAACGTGAGAGAAATAATGTTATGGCTTAAATTGGAGTTAAAGGGCTAATGAAAATGCAGGTGGTGCTGCAGGTATGAATTTGGGAATTTGGGTAAACGCTAAATAAAATTGGTTCCAGTGACTCGTGACTCATGTCGTCAGTTGACGTCCGGAAGTAAAAACAATAACCACGAGGATTTCATTCGTGATTACAAGATACGTATAATTTCACAAGTTTGGCAAGACACATCATGCAGATTGGGATTCACAGATGTATCCCACAAAGATGACTGCCACATGAGACGATTCCCATTGGAATGATTCCCACCCGGGATAATTGTCACTTGGATAATTCACAGCTGACCTAACGTAATCAAAAGGTAATATTAATATTATCAGTAACAATCATCCCAGCGGGTACCATCGCAGTGGGAATCATCCCAGTGGGAATCATCTTTCAGGGAGTTATCTTGTCGCTCGGATTCGTAGTTGATTTCCCCAAGCCGATTGCCTCTTGAGATGACCCCCAGGTGGGATCGTTCCCTCCAACGATGATTAGGCGCAATAATTCAATCCATTAAAAAAGTGAAAATCATCCCAGATACGAATTTTAAAAATCGAAATCATCCGAGGGGTGACCCGATGATTCCTACAAGGTCGTTCAACTAAATGTCTTTGAGAATTTTTGAAAGTTCTTAAACTACTTCAGAGTTTTCTTGCATTAATTCTTGCATGGACTAAGAAAATATTGACAATTGTCTTGTTCGCGAAGCACTCACAATTTTTTCTTGGATTGTGAAGACACACACACACAAACTAGCAAATTTATTCAGCAAACTTTGACAGACCACATCGGTACAAAAGGAAACCTGTGTTCTCCAGAAAATCTTCCTCCAATTGAGAATACAAAAATGGGCTCTAACTCACATCTCATCACCCAGTTGAATTTTCCAAACAGGAAACAACCAGATTTCGCACCTTCATTAAACCAATGTTCATAATTTTACGTCTGTCTCTCCACCACTCCCATCCGTCTAAAGTGGGTTTGCACAAGCTCCTCTCGTTGTTTGTCGAGGACATTATGCATCATCCTCTCTCTCTGTCTTCCTTCCAGATTATATTTGTTTTAGGAAGCTGCAGAAGAGCTCTCTTTATTCTCATCCATTAAATAGTTTCCAGATCCGCTCCGCTTCAAAGAGAGACTCACAGGCATATCAGAGGAAGGGCCTTGAGGCAGAAGCCTCTGAAAAGAAGTTTTTGACTCTTGATCATCACGATCATGTTCATGATCACATGCTGTGACACGGGAGAACTAAAGGCACGGGAAATATTTTAGTCACATAAATACTTTCATTTTGAATCTTTTATCAAGACTCAGAAACTCGAGTGAGAGTTGGGACTGGGAACTGGAGAGAATTTTGGAAAAAATGTGGGGAAAGGGAAAAATGCGACTTTATTTTTCAAAGTTCAAAGTAGAGGTTGATATTTAATGATGGAATGTCATATTTGCATATTTTTGGTGTCTGAAGGGAGGAAACTTGTGTGGACATATTACACCTTGAACTATATATGTAAATATTAATTCCGTGCGATTACTGTTTCTGTGAATAGGAAAAAATTAAGCTTCCGAAATAATAGAATTATGTTGAAAAATATACTCTTTCTAATGTTGGTAAACCGGAAGTTCTTGTTTCACGCAATTACACATAGGAATTTCCTTACTTTGCTTGATTTTTTTTGCGATTTAACTAAACACTATATACATAAGTTTCGGAACTACGATGGAATTTAATTTAACAATTGCAGATTTGCTTAACGTCGACAAGCTCAACTTTGCCAAAATCATTATTTGGCGTCCTGCTACTTGGATGCAAAGATAGCTTGTAAGTTGTGAACAGCCCATTTTCCCCCAGGTGAACCAAGAAGGCCAATAGACATCCGTACTATTTACTATTTGACAAATTAAATTTCCTTTTTAGACAACTTCTTCTCACAGAAAAAAACTTTTCTCTCTTCTCCCGCGTCTGCATCCAATGGCTTTGATCCGACTTCTTAAAGCGTAAAAACCAATTAAATTAAACGTGCTGAGGGGACTGAGTTGAGTTCCAATTCTTCGTATGTGTGAGTATGCACAAAAAGGCTCAATTTCCGTTGACTTTTTAGAAGTTTCGCTGAATACTGACTACGGAATACGGAAAGAGTCAGAAACAAAACTTGTATGTATGTATGTATTTTAAGAGAAAAAAACTTGGACATACACATGCAGATATTCAATCGTGAACTAGTCAAATAGATTTGAACGTGGTGAGCTGTGGGTTGTGAGCCTAGCCAGTAAAGGAGAAGAGTGAAAGTTTCCATTTCCAGGAAATGATTTCCAAGAATTTTCCGTAGGACAGTGGGAATATTGACAGATTGTGGCTGGTTTGCAGACGGACAATTGGATTAAGCTTTAAGCATTTACACGAATTGAAGTTAAACACAAGACTTAATTATAAAACTACCGCCGCTACATCGCCGGATCTAGTTGCTTTAAGTGGAAACTTCGTTGACCTTAATTTTGCCCATGATGTATGAAACAATGACATGGTTTTAGTATTAGTACTATAATGTGATCTCACAATTAGGCTACTTTCACAGGGGAAACGTTTTCATCTGAGATTAATACAGGGTGTTTCTTGGGTTGTTCTGAGTGTAATATTGTCTCGTGCAGCTGCCTAAAATCTCCGTGGAGGGTGTGGAGGGAACGGTCTACTTCATATTGCAATAGGGGCTTGTGGGGCATCATTCAACAGGAAATAAAATGTTAAGCAACAAAAATATCATAAAACGTAAGAACGTAACAAATTCCTGAAATTACGGACATTTCGAAAGTACTCGACTAGTCATGAATACTTCCCATTGGAATGTCGAAAACTGCCTAAAACTGATTAACATGCCCAAAACTTTTATCGAAAGAATTGTGATATGTCTTTGTCTCACAACACCCCAACCATTGCCAGTGGGATTGTCTGCGGTTTACCATAGTTACATATGTTTTGGACTTCCAAAATAGCATTTTTGTACTACGTTTAGAAATGAGATAATAGTTACATATGTATATCCAAACAAATTGAAATATCACAGTCCAACGTCGCCACTTTTTTACATTTGGTATACGGATTTCTCAAAAAAGGCAGATTGCGCCATATTTAGGTCTGCACAGATGAAAAGATGGAAGTTTAATGCAAATCATATTCACATAAAAGATTAACACAATACTACTAATTATTTATACTTATCAGTTTGGACAAAAGAGACGTATCGCCAGCAACACTGTTATTTCCGTCAAACTTGCAAAATTTCCTGAATAATATTACGTTCAACACGATATAGCACAAACTAATTAGCTAAATTGTACCTCAATTTTCTCGTACAAAATAACATTTTATAAATTATACATGTATATGTATATTCCCTTTCCAGAGATCAATACAAAATGACTACCTAACTCAACCGTCGTCCAACAACCCAAAATAAACCTCACTCAAAATTTTTCTTCCTCATCACCTAAAATGGGCGATTACTTGATATTCCCGTGGAGCAGAGGGAGGTGCACGGCGAGGAGGTCGGGGAGTGGCTGGAGGGCAGCTGGCCCTCGCTCAAGTGAGTACTTTTGGCGATTCCAGAAATTACTATATATTAAGTATTTGAATGTGCATCAGCACCTTTTTGTCAAATGAACATGGAGGTCAACGCCTGATGTTTTTCAGTGTATTATTTGTGTCTCAGGTTGTTCCTCATTGAAAGTTGTCTCAGAAAGCACAAAGTAAAGAAATCCCACATCACCCCGATTTCCGTAATTTCCGTAATTTAAAAAAAAGTATATTATTATTTGCTGTACTCGGCGTACTCTTACGAAGTCTTCAGAAAATTTATTGAAAAAATAATATGAAATATGAAAAAATGTAAAAATACAAAATTAAATGTTTTCCAAATTTTTTAAACCACTCAAGTTGATGCACTTGTCTACCTTTTGACATATTGAACAAACCGCAGAGTTGAAATATGAGCTCAGAGTCAATGGGACGACGAAATTCACTATTTCCGGAATAAGTCCAAATTACGAAAATGGGGGTGATGTGAGTTTTATTTGTTTTTATTTTCTGGGGCAACTTCTGATAAAGGAACAACCTGAGACACAAATAATTTCCTAAAAAACATGAGGCGTCGACCTCCACGTTCATTTGACAAAAAGGTGCTGGTATATTCTTATCCTTTCACACGACAACAAAATCACAGTCTCGCATTTTTAGCGCATTGTTCCATGTTCGAATCTGTGCGTTTACATTAATACCCGTTCTTATCAGAAAAGCGGAAACGGGTGGCAGTCGAAAAATATTACATAAGTAGTTCTTGTTCTTATTTTTTTGAACTTTCACATCAATATCGCTTCCATTTTCCTTCAGTATTTCAAACGTCAGTTTGATTTCAAAACCATGCTTGAGTTCAAAAATTTGAAAAATTAAGATATTGGATTAAGCTTAAGCTGCAAAACCAGAGGACGAGGTGATGGAATTTTTTAGGTGTTTGGACGTAGAAGCATACCATACCAAGTATATGTACAAATGTATGTATGTATATCGACCACAAATGCGAGAAAAAGTAAACTTGCTTCAATTTGATTTTGGAGAAATTTTAGAACTTACCCGAGACGCAAGTCACAGACAATTCGAAACTCGATATCGTCGCGAATATCGCTCTAAATTCAATGCTCTTCGAGTTAGCTTCGATCTCTCTACTAAATCTCGCCATGTACTCTAAATCGTAGG